>DWQQ01000167.1:0-13433 GCA_018244775.1 Oxynetra roscius flavomaculata
AATGGTAAAAAAAAAATTAACCCCGTATAAGTCAGTCCATGATACTAAAACTATACATAATCCTTACTTTCCAATAACAGGAGTTGCCTCGTTGCCACTCAGTATAAAAACAGGGAAGAATATAGAGAACACACAGCCACTGAAAAATAAAAAAAAAACGTATATTTGTGTACCTCTGTAAATCGTGCAATTCCTATCGATATTATTTGATAAGAATACGGTAGGAGATTACTTCCTGGTTATACAAATAATACATTCAGATAAACAATTCTGAATACATGTAACTGATTACGAGTGTGTTTAATGTTTGTTCTATATTATTATTTATTGTTGTTTATATAGAAGCGGTTTATTGATTATAATAAAACTTCCGTATTAAAATCTATCAACCAATGTCCATTTTACATGAGGTATTGCGGGCGCTGGCAAATTTAAACAGCCAATTTAACAATTTAAAAGAATCGTCTCGTTTGAACACCTAGTATTATTATTATTTAAATTTAAACTATTCACTGTTCATTCATTTACACAGTTAATAAGCTAAGCACTTTAATAGATGTAGTACAAGTTAACAATTAACAGAACCAATTACACTAAATCCCCAAATGTACATTAGCCCCAAAAATGCAATGTAGCTTACATTAAGCATGGATTCATAATCATGTTTTTATTGTACTTACACCTAACATATACGACTTACACAAAACGCGCTTTTATCACTAAATATTGTTTTTCATTATATGTATAAATAGTATATGCATTTGAAATAATAGGACATGTGTGGAACTCACCTAATGATATATGATTGAGGTATCTGAGTGAGCACGGCCAGTGGCAGCCCGAAGCCAAGGAAGTAGGGCCAGTTAGTCTCAATGAATGTAAGCCGTTTGTGCAGTTCCCAGCCCATATTGAACCACTTGTACTCGAACGAGTACAGCGAATACAGTAAGCACATGTGGACGAGACATAGCAAGTCGCCGATGTACGTTATAGGCAACATACTGACTAGCATACTCTGGAACGAAAACAAAAATGTATGACTCCTTTCAACGTTAATGTTAACAAATAAGTTTGTATTAAAATGGTAGTGTGATAACACAATCTGAACCTTTAAATACTCTTACATTTAAATAAAGTCCTTTATCAAATTTCCTTTACGTGGCGTTATTAAGTTTTCGATTGTGAACATGCCCCAATCAATCAGTAGGCCCTAGGTTTGATTCAGATATCCATATATATATAGTCCACTTGTTCGTTAGTTTATGAATTAATCAGTTGCGTTTATAACATTTACAGAATTATTATTCAATTCTGTTCTTTAGACAGGTTTCTAAAGATAAAGTTACATAACAATTTGACTTGCAAGGATAAAACAATATGATACTCGTTAAATCAAAACTAGCCTCCGGCAAGCATTGTGTAATTATCTGATAAATGAATAAAGGTATATGTACATTATATATGGCAACATTTTAATTTTAAAGGTCCACATATGCTTTAAGAGTTGTCGGGAACACATCAGTACATTTATGTAACTGGGTTCAAGTAATGCTTCAATGATATGTGATACACAAAACGCACTAACCCCTTAGCATCGCAGAGCCCAGCATGCCTACATGTTATAAAATTAAATGCTTAATTTGTATGCCATTAAACATTCACACTGATTTTAGCATGCCAATGGGGACATAGTTCTTCGTTTTATGTAAATAAGTATGATTCAATTGTTACAATGGACTTTGAAACAGTGACTAAAGAGTTTATCTAGTACAGTTATCTGTTTAATAATAATATATTAACATTATCATATTCTGTCGGTACAAACTAATGTCCTTGAGCTTTGTATTATTAAAAATAACTACATATATTACCATTTTATTTTTATAGGACATCTCCACACAACCACGTTCAACTGATGCCGAACTAGGCAAAGCTCATGTTTCAGCTACCAGACAGTTAATACGCATGTACATAAATTTAAACTTCTAAATACATACCTATTTAGATAATTTTACTTCTTAGACTTAGATAATTCTATAAACATTCACAATTACCTGTACTAAGAACAAGGCTTGCACCAACAAACTGAATAGCGAGTCGGCAATGATCTTGCTCACACTGGACATAAACTGGGGCCGGCCACGTCTATGCCGATACGCCGAGTCTGCTATATCCTAATGGGACAAATGTCTCTTATTTGTATTCACATAATAAATCCAATGACACAGTTGTCAAACGGCATATTCTACCAATATATTATTTTAGGTGCATTAAAAAAAAACCCAATTTATGGTACAGTATGCATATATTTGAGGTAAATATAGACAATATAGTCATGACTACTCACTTGAAACCACAAGCTGTTCACCAGTTTACTCAACAAGAACAGTGGCAACACCCATATCATCCTAAAAGTCATGGAGAGGAACGGCTGCATCCATCCCCACACATTGCGCGCCACGCCCGGGTCGTGGCCGAACACCACAGTCACTAAGTACTTGACAGCTGGCAGCAGGACATACTCAAACACCAGTATGCTCAGCAGGAATATAAATCCGTTTAGAATACACGATTGCAATACCCTAGTAAGTACTTTCGATTCCCTGGAACAAATTTCTATTGTTATTACTTGATTGGATAGCTACATTTTAACAGGTATTATATTTTTTTCAACACTTAATAAATAAATATAGTGATTTGGTGACCCATGTGGTACATGGCTCCATATGACGATCAACTGTGCATGGATTCACGGCCATATAATAAATACAACTTTAAAATTTCTATCTACAGTACTGACTGTTCTTCATAAAAAGTATATCTAAGTAATCACTGTCCATAACGAAAGTGGTTTTTATCTGGTTTTATTCATATATATGTCTTTCTATAATATAAAGTCACACTACCTTCACAGAGATATGGAATCTAAACATTCACATTAAGTTATCAATCAAGCAATATATCATCCACTTTTGTATGTCCACATCTGGACATATACCACCCCTAATATGTCAAATTGTGTCCTGTCTACAGCTTGCTGCATCTAGCATTTGTCTGCAGTCTTTCACAGATCATCATCATCATCACACCGAGCCGGAAGGCATGCTGCACTGTGTTGGCCGAGCCACAGTTTCCATTCTAATACTTGTCTACTCCAAAAACCATCTATTCTTCGACAAATATGGTCAACCCACTGCCATTTCAGCTTATTGATTCTCCAAGCTATGTTAAGCTTATTGATTCTCCAAACTGACAAATAATCTCACTGCAAACAATATCCTTCTAAGAAACTCAGAGAATTACTCTTTCCATAGCTCTCTGACTGACTTTAAATGCCCTCTAATAGTCCATAAAAGCTAAGCATAGGTGTTAGTATGGTCTTTAACTTGTATATAAACTGCTTCACTGAATGGATGTGGTCCATGGTAATATAGCTTCCACAGTAACTAGACTGTTCCATTGGCGGAATCTCATGAAGCCTTCTTGCCAGCTGATTTGTTATAACAGGAAATACTCTTGCCTTCAGCAGTTTTAATGTAAATATGTCATCACCGAGGACTTTTCAATTTTGAAGCAGATTTAGAGTAAATAACATCTGATCTTGGATTATTCATTGCCTTAGTAAAGCAATTTTTATGCAATTTATTTTCTTTGCCACCTTGAAATCACCATGCAATGTAGGACTATGAATTGCTCACTTCACTGGTGTAACATGTCCTTATTGGTTTAAAAACATTTTGAGCTAATGTAGTTAACTTAATTACTTTATTGATTTAATTACTTTTCTAGTCACCCATATAACAATGGTTCATAAATATGCCTGACAATTAACTTACTATGATCTAGTTACATTATATACTCAATTATTTTCTCTGATTATCATCAACAAAATAAATAAAATATAAAAATTTATTAGAATGCCTGTAGAAATACTATGTATATAATAAATAGTAATGAACAGCACACACACACACACACACACATTTGATGCAAAAGCTGTGTTTAACAGAACTTAATGGTAATCTGTAAATATAAATATTATACCCATAAAATTATGGTGAGTAAAAAGGCTCTCAAAAATGAAATTATTTATATCTTTCTTAAATCAACCTTGCGTTCATATATCAATAAATTTTGGAACATAACATAGCAACACAATTATATTAAACATATGCATATATTGACACGGTGTAACAATAAAAATCGAAGAGACTTACTGTTTGACTTTTATAAACTTTTGTTTTTTGGTTTTATCAGAGTCTATCTGTGGAGAACGATTAATGGCCCGTTCATGTATCTCCTTGTCCAAATACAGAAGCACCGTTACTCCACGTAGACTGTCTATGAACCCTTTGATAAGGGATACAGAAAAGTTCTGTAACAACAAAAACATTCGTATAAAACTCTAATCACATAACAATGAACAAAGGCTTTAAATTATTATATTTTAAAAATTACTGTAACGTTTTCCATCTTGTGTTTCCGCTAGTTGTATTTCTATTGCCTCATTGTTCTTTGATAGTAAGTATGAGTTTCACATTATTATCGAATTCAATTTTATTTGACGGAAGAATTAAAAATTTCACAACTCAAGACAGTCACATCACAACTAATAATTTCTACGACTCCAACTTATACTGGGTTGCCAGCTGTCACTTAGTTCTTGTTTTAAGATAAGGCGATGTTTGCTCGACAAATATTTCTACAAATTACCAGACGATCACATCAATGAAATAGTGGACAAACTCTTCATAATTGAACTCGTATCTTAGTTTGGTTTTTATTATTAACATGTATAAAATTGCTCTCAAAATACGACTGGCTATTGTAAATAATTATGATGTTACTAAAATGTGTGCAAATATTTAAAACAATCAATTTTTCTCCCCTGATAAACAAAATACTAAGATATAACTTTAATAACTTTTAAAAAGTAATTGAGGTTTATAATATAAACTTAATACTTTTTGTTAAGACACAGATAACAAATTGACACAAATAGAATAATTTTTATTGCGTTGCATTATAATTGCCTTCCATGTTGTTATTGCGCTAACAGATGATATACAATTTGTCTTGTGTGACATTATTTTTATTTGTATTGGTACATGAAAGCTGTAATGAAAGTGATTTCTACTAATACTGTTAACAATTGTTATGTGTTCTTGCCGTGAAAATGGAAAATAAGTTTATTCTCAACAATATAAGGTAGGTAATTATGGTCATAAAATAATTACATACATAAATAGAAATCGATGGCCCTCAATGACCTCTTTACGAGATTTCCTACTTCTTCCTTTGTTTGTGTATTAGTACTCATGTTTTATTGAATATTATTTTTTTCTACGATTCTGCGATATTAGTACTGCTCTTATTGAAAGACAAATATCTGTGGAATAAGGCATTTAGAAAGTTACCTCGTTTACTTGAATATGAAAGTATAAACTTTTCTCAAATTACTTACTATCGCTTTTCAGTTTTGAATTAAATATAATTAGATAAAAATATCACCCCGTATTACAACATCAATCAGTTTATCGTAATAATTTGTATAGATTAAAAACAGCAAAACCAATTTTACTTCAAAATAATGATAAACTAAGGTAAATTTTTTATAAAAAAAGAATTCAAATGGTTTAATTTTTTGTTGACGCAGAAAGTATATTATTAAAATTTTAAATATATTTAGCTTCGGTCTCAGTAAATATGATTGGTTATCATCATTTGGTATTTTCTGTAATTAGATTTCCCTTAGCAAGATTTAAGCATGTCCGGGTCACTTGTAAAACCTAAAGTTTGAGTAACTTTTTTAAAATAATAGAAGCCATACAATGTTTATTTACACTAATACATATATATGTACTTACAGTATATATGTAGGTATAAAATGCATTAATTTATCAGTATACGGTGCATTACAAAATAAATAAACCTTTTGAATGTTCTCTTCAATATCTACTAATTGGGGATTAAGTTTACTTGGTGTTGATATATAGTGGCAAATATTTCAGACTTACAGCTGTAGACATTATACAATTATTATAAAGATTTTCAAATTTTATACAGTTTTGATATGGTTAGCACATTCTGGTGCCATGTGTAATACTGACTGGCATGTTGGTGCAAGTTAATCTGGCTGTGGGTTACATTCCCACCCCAGATAAATATTTATGTAATGCACATAAGTAGCATTTCTGTCTGAATTAAAAAAAAATATCTATATAAGTATGTGTTTCTAATTTTGTATAAAGTTTATCAACGATTTGGTTACCATAATATAGGCACTTCGTAAGTGTAGTTTGGGATCGGATGGCCGTGTCCGGAAATGTCCCAAGATA
Source organism: Oxynetra roscius flavomaculata (assembly GCA_018244775.1). Classification (NCBI taxonomy): domain Eukaryota; kingdom Metazoa; phylum Arthropoda; class Insecta; order Lepidoptera; family Hesperiidae; genus Oxynetra; species Oxynetra roscius. Next base: position 6,339 of record DWQQ01000167.1, read on the forward strand.
TTTATTATTCATTATTTAAAAAATGACTGTGTACTGGCAGCTTATTATTACAAATTTTTGTGTTTAATGTACCTAGTTGAATGATATAATTACAGTTGAATACATATAGTTGAGCAGTGACTTGAACAGTAAATAAGGTGCCCGTAATGAGGATTCATAATTTATTTATTGTCTCCCGTAATGTCTGTACTTATTTGGTCATAATTATTGTATTTGTAATTCCCACAGCATTCTGTTATAACTTTAAACATTAAGTGCTCCACCCAGAGATGGCACTAGTTGCTCTTAAAATTTGTTGAAGTAAATTTAAACTTGGTGATATGTAAAAGTTTATTGTATCATTGTATCATCTTATTATAAATATTATGATTCATGCATGCCTGAATATTATATAAAAAACGTACAATATATCCGTGATATAGGCAACATGTTAAATTTTATTAGACTGGTTGGTTTTTTACCACAACTAATCGTCAGCTAAATTTTTGGCAATGTTATGTCAGCAAAAAAATTTAATTAGCATCGGAATAAATTAAACTTCCAAGTTGTGTATTTAATAATGTATACATGTATGCGCCGGCGCAAAGTTCAGAGCTAGTATCTCCGCGTTTGACGTAGAGAGACGAGCCGAGCGAGCGCTGCTTCGCGCGGGAAATTCTCATGTACTTACTGTACTAGAATCAGTTGACTCAGTGAAGTTGGGCAGTGTGTGCGCGAGCGTGCATCGGATAGTACGCGCCGCCCCGTGTAGCCGTTCACTCCTTTGTGACGTCGGGGAATGAGAGTTTAATACGACAAGTCCATTGTGTTCGTTCGTACAAAATGAAAGTGGACAAAGATATGTGCCTCGCGGGACCCGTGGACACTAAACCGATCATCTCCGACAGGAAGGGCAGTCTGAAAGTGACTATCACACCAGCGCAGCACAAGACCCTGACACATCTACCGAAGCGGCCACCAGTGGACTTGGCGTTTAGCGATCTCACGTACAGGGTGCAGGAGGGAAGAAAGAGCAGTAAGTACTTTTACATTTATTCGATCGCAAAACACAAAAGTACTCGAATTATATCGTTATTAGCATTTAAATTATCATTAATATATAATTGATTCAGCTTTTGAACGATGGAAAAATATTGCAAAAATTATGTTTTAATGATGAAACCAAAAAAAAATAATACACTTGATAAAACTAATTTACGTTCACGACTGTTGAGTGGCTCTGAGTGTACTTACTTTATAGAGGAGGATCTGGTACTCGATAGAACAAATAATGATGTAAGAAATGCTTAGTTTCTACTGTTTGAAGCGTTTGTTATGAATTGGTAATAACCTCTAATATTAAAACTTTATAACCATTTTTATGTTGACTACAGTGTATCAAAAGACATGTCTCGTTACATATCAATAGTGCCCCAAAACTTATTTCTCTTTTGGGATTTCGTATCGAGAAGTTCTTTTATTCTACAGTTCACAGAAAATAGCTTATTTGAAGTTTCATTGTATTTGTAATTGCCAATTGACTTTTAATCGTACTCTGTACCAAAATTATTGCACAATATCTTGAACACACTGCCATATACTTTTATGAAATAAAATTATTAATTTATGATTCTATTATATTGCTACTGTGATTTTCCGTCGTATATACAATTGTCGGATTTTATGCAGTATTCAGATATAAATTCGTTGCCGCCAACAACAATACTAATTAAGATGTTTTCAACGTTTCTTATCTTATGGATTAATATGAGATAATAAAATTATCATTAGCCAATTCTGGGTCTTTAATGTTTTCGCTATTAGCACACAGTTCGCTTGGGAACGTTTGGTGACAATACATTTGTTTAAGATAATACAATGCATATTTAATGAATCGTTTTCTCTATTCATATATATTAAAGAATTCTTTACAAACGAAATTCTAATAATTTACGAATTTTAATTGTATACATCGATGCATAAATATAATTTAACGTAATGTAATGTGTACTCGAGTATCGGGCGTTGTGCATAGCTTTTTCCTTAACAAGGAAAATAATTGTAGACTTATGTATAGAGTCACCATGACCAAACATAAAATTTGCAGTAGCAACACTCTTGTATACTTGAAAACCCCAAACGTTTCACGGCAATATTTCCCATGAAATTTTCTAGCAACAAATCGTAGTCTCGTGCTACAAACGTTTAAATCTTCTTAAAACAAATTGAGAAATCCTCTAACATGCCTACTATTAATCTGACTTCCGTCCTCTTTGCTATTATCTTTACAAGCTCAATTGGAGCAATTATATATATATATTGCATTCAAGATGGCTGCAATTAAATAAATAACTATATAAGTGACGTACAACGATGAAGGATGTAAGTGCAATTAAAAATGTGTCGCTCTCAATAGAGCCGTTAAGAAGATTGATACTGTGTAGAATACATGATAAAATTATAATTACTGATGAGGTCGCTTTGAGCTGTTGTCTACGAGTTATCTCTACACTGAAAACAAATAGTTTCCATTCTTACTTTTATTAGTTATTTCACTCTTGTAGGTTGTGATTAAGGAAATATATTTAAAGTAGTGCATATTTTTTCTAAGCTGCAAGCTATCACCATATGCTAAGTTACAACGAAATCGGTTGAGCAGTTTTGACGTAACAGGTACAAAGATCAGATTGACATGCCATTTAAAATTTGGTATTCAATTGAAAAATGAAAATACGTATGTCGTAAATGTAAAGTGAAAGTTTAAGTAATGTGTTCTATATAAGGATAGATTAGATCGATAAGTATATGCCTAATTGTTATTCTTAAATGGTGTGAATTCATGGAACTCTAAAAACAGAATTGTAATGTTAAAGTTGTATATAATAATCGAACTTGAATGTCTCGAAAACAATAGTCCATTGTATATTTAAAAATATGCCACGCAATTTAAAATTTTGGGAATAACATACAACACACTTACTTAGAATGGTGTGTCCAAAATTATTCTGTTCACGGGATATCCCAAAGCAGTATTAGTATATTAATATTAAATTTTAACCCACGCCGTCTTGGCACGCGCTTTATCCTCATGCCGATTCATTCCAATCGTGGAAAGTACGAAGGCGTCAAAATTATAAATAGCATCATTGATTACTGCTAGCGAAATGTTTTATTTATAGATGAAACAGCTGTGTTTCTCCTTTTTTTGGTTATATATTTTTTACACGCTTTATATTATTCTAAACATCACTCCGTTTTTCAGATGCTTTATCTTAAACTTCATAATTATAAATAAGAGTATATTTGTTATAAACATACACAGACGATTGCTCGGACCAGGACCGGACATTTCAGCAAAAACTTTTAATAAATCTAAAATGTTTTGCACTATTAAAACTATTTCGATGCAACCTCATTCATATTTTCCAAGAAATTTGTTGTGTCTCAGAAGTAGATAGTCTATTTTTTATATGAACTCGAGCAAACCTTTAGGAAGCGGTTTATATTAAAAATGATATGATTAAATGTCGTTATTGTGTTTGGGTAGAATACTTGTTATTCTCGTCCGTCCGGCTACACGTCAGCAACCTGTCCGAATTAATTTTATCTTGTTCAAGTAATAAAAACAAAATATGTATATGTATGTTCATTACGTATACAATCTTTCGTATGAAGCATCGGTCTCTATATACTTTACTCTCTTATATTTGAAGCGCTTTTAGCTCGTGCCGGTCAACATATTGTTTGAAAATGTATTGTACACAGTAAGTAACATTCTTCGGCTGTTTAAAAGGAATGTACTGTAAAGTGCCCAAATAAATGTATGTCGTTCTTTACACTTAATATTTATCAAACTAATTCCTCTGTCTGGTGCTGTCATTTGTATTGTTCGTGGTGTATTGTATTGTTGTATACTTACCCGATTGGTACTCTCGCCACATCAAAAAGTTTAATTTAATTTTGTTTTAATAAGCAATGCTCCTTTAAGCTCATTAAATCTATTGAAAAATAATTTCCTCCAACGTTCATTTCGATGGACACTTTTTATATGTGATAAAAAAATCTTATTTTTTTTCTTCAACGCACTTATGGTAATAATATTAATGGCCTCGAATCTCAATATGTGGATAGGATACACATTGAAATCTGTGTACCCCTTTTTTTTGGGTTTTTGTTTTCTTAAAACGCGAGCAACCCGTTTCTGTCTTTATTAAATATACGATACCTCTGCAGAGTATGTACAAAGATAGATAGATATAAGCCAAATTGTTGTTGTTCCGTAAGTTGTTTTATCTTGTTTGTCGGTACACGTCAGTACGTCAGTACGTCAGTACGTCAGTACGTCCACCCATTCATGTTATAATCACAGCGTTCATCGGGAACAATAGAGTTCATTACATAGTTTTAGTCGGAAAGAGCCTTGTGGTCGTGTTCAAGCAACTTTTCTTTTTCCGTGTCATTCATTTCATCACCGTTGCCTATAACAATTAAATTGTCGCTTAATATTAATTTTATTCCAGACAAGAGGTAAATCGTTGTTGAATAAATTGTTAGTTTGAATCATGACTGGCGCATCGAGGATGCGTTGTGACGTGGATCGTTTACAATAAGCTTATTAAGAGGTTTTTGTTTTATTCATTTATCGTTCGTTTTATTATTCGTTTTTGATTCTTTTTCTCTTGCTCGCTTTGTTGCACATGTTCTTTTAGCTTTTAACTCATTAATATCATTAGAATTGCTCTAACTAATGCCGTGTAAAAAAAGACGTCTAAGCCATATCCGGTCATATGCCGGGTAAAAAAGTATAAGTAGGGATATATCTAAAAAAAATCCGAAAATTAAAGTAAACATATCAATTTGAGATTCTCTTGGCAACATTTTTATTTCATTGGATTACTCTTAAACTTTGCGAATCTTATATGTATGTATATATTTTTTTATTACATTCTAAGTAACACTCGGCTTATGTAAAATTGTTATGCTTTTTGTGCGAGTCGTGGAGGATGTTATTTATATTATAAAACTATGAGATGAGTACGCATAAAAACTAGAAAATTGTATTCTTGTCAATATATAATAACATAAACCAGTTTTTCGTAAAAATAATCTCAATTTTATTTTTGATGTCTCAAGCATCCCATATTTATTCGTACAGTGATATTAGTGTCAGCTCAACTTATAGCACTCCCCAAAATGATTATTTGTAGGTTGAAATTCATTATTCATTTTTCATTTGAATGCCTCGTATCTGTTTTTGCGAAATTGTCATGTAATGTAGGTGCAGTGGTAATATCTTATATGCATCTACTATAGAGATGAAATGTGGTACTCGAAAAATTTTAGTTTTTAGCAGTTTGCCGATTGGGTTCTTTTTATTGTACATATACGGAAATTTATCAGATTTACTATGCCTTTCTAATATACACATCTGTGTATTCAAGGTCTGCTTGTATATTATTTTTCGTTTATAACGAACGGATAAGGAAGGTGTTTCAACAGTTGTACTGTACAAAGATTTATTGCATTTTTCATATTACTATGCAATATTTCAATACATTAAATTACGTATTAAACTTTAGTTTGTAGGTTCGGTTGGAGTGTATTGAATCTGTCGTTTTTACTGGCGGTTCTATGTCGGAAAGGTAAATCCATTGAGAATGCGTTCAATAAAAAGTGAAATAATTACCCGTTTTAGCAAGGGCGGTGTGAACTTCCTCTGACATTCTCCGTTCTGATCTTGATTTTTGTCATTTAAATATCATCGCATTTAACCAATTATATTATTTTAACCTCCATTTTTAAGTCGCACTCTTTCTTTTTTTCAATGTTTCTTTTGCTATTCATTATTTTGATAGCACTAATTACTATTTCCGCACTACGATACTTATATGCATTTGATTGATGTTCAGTGAATTAGCGATCATCAAATTGACGTGCATCTCAATTTACGCTGTGAATCTATTCATTTCATAGTTTTCCTGTAGACACTAGGAAATCGGTGTAACGGGAAACCAAACTCGAAACTTTTAAACGACGCAATGATAACAACGATAACTCGTTTATGACCCCACGAGTTAAACGATGTCCACTTTTATTTGATAATTTTTTTCAATGTCCACGAATTTTAATATTGATGAAATCTTATCGTTCGGTAGTTTGCATACTCATATAATATTAGTATTAGATATACATACATTAATTCGGCTGAACATCGACGAGGAAACAGGATGTGACACGCGAATTAGGAAACTGATATGGTTCTGTCGTCTTCTTCGCCGATCGTTGTCCTCTATCATTGGACCGTTTTGTATATTAGGCAGTATTAGTGTGTTTGTCATCTTTTGCCAATATACATTGGTATACATATAAAAGACACATAGACTCGTGGATTGACGTTATTGCAATGAATTATTTCTTTGTCTCGATAAACTGATATACACTCGGAATTATTTAATTTGTGCGACTTTTTAATTTTTGTTTTTTATGGACACATCTAGTCATTGAAATGTATACACGCACTGCATGCACTAACGTTACGTAGAACGTCTTGGTCATCGCAGCCGATTGGCGTGGTCATAATATAATTAAAACCCTTGATTGCCGCTCAATTAGCGTCGAACATTTCCACCGCTACACATTATCGCCGAGGGCAAAGGGCACGATAATGCGACTGTAATCAACAAGGATCTGAATGTCCAATGCTAATCACAGCAGGATATTGTTTTTCAAATTAATATTATAGTAATTTCACATACTCACTTCTGTAGCATACTGAATCAATAGAATTGTTTGTCGTTATGTCATTTACATACGTGAAATTTCGTACCTAAACTTATTTTGATATATCCGATTCGGATTTTATTATCATTTTCCATATATTCATACTTGTTTTATCGTTCAACTTGCATCGCGCTTATCGCGCTCACGACCGAAGGCATATCAAAATATTTACACCATTCGAAGTCACGTTTCCCACACAATATACTGTGAATGCCGTGTATCATTATTTCAATGTCACACAAATGAATAAATATTGCGAACACGGTGGGGTGTATAAAAATCGCAAGAAATTGTTGATCGATGTTGGCAAGAGGTATCAAATAACATGCTGTGTAT
>DWQQ01000168.1:0-13428 GCA_018244775.1 Oxynetra roscius flavomaculata
TGGCCTAGTATCAGCCTTGCTACAGACATTTCTTGGGAAAAATTCGGGTAAAACTAAAATCATGTTCATTGAATGTGTTGATCCAAGAGATGTTGTTGTAAATGGCCATCCTGTTGAGGTTGTTTTTCAACATACATACCTCAGGCAGATGTTGCAGTTAGATAGAAACGATTTTGCGAGAGCCCTAGATGATTCAGTCGGACTGACTGCTTTTGGTAAACTATATACATTTGTTTCATTACCCATACCACAAAACCTGACAACCAAAGTATTCAACTAGTGCATCCTACTAGTCATGACTATATTTCGTATATTAAATTATCAATTTGTAGTATGCACCTATCACATGCATTCACCATCCACCAGTACTGACTGGGGGAGAATGACATTAAGCATTTGGTACCCCTTAAGTGTAAGGTGATACTTAAGAATAAATAACTAAATTAAGGTGATGCACACAATGCCAAACTGTGGACATTCACAACACAGCTACTCTACCAGTCTTAAATTAACATCCTATGCTCCGAGTTTCTCTGCAGGATAAGATTCGCAAAGAGATTATTTGTGGCAGTTGCCTGGTCATATCTTTCAAAGAACAGACAGATAGTTGTTGGAGCAAGTGAGTACTGGCGTGGAGATCATGGCGCAGTAAACGTTGAGTAGGATGCGCTCTGGGTCAGTGGCATGATGATCTGCAAAAAGCAGGCAGGTAATGCTGAATGCGACAAGCTGAACACAGTGTGTCCAGCTGTGGACACAGAGAGGCTGTTGATTGATTGTCTATTATTAATTTGTTTCCATATCTCTTTATTGCCTAAATTTATTTCCGACTCTTACACTGGGTTGACTGGTACAGAACACCCCTGAGCATTAACCACCACCTAAATATATGCAATATGGTTAATATTATTAAAAAAATATGGTTGCACTTCATCAAGCATGTCAAAGACACCGTCGTGTACAACTGAATTTGTTTCTTATGTAGATTAACCGGTGTCCACATGGAGTCTCAGACAATGTTTGAGCTGGCTTCGCAGGGTGTGATCAGGCCATCGAATAGCAAACTTCCCGTGCTGTATGGCATTAAATGTGTTTATTTTGATCCACCCAATTTTACATTAGGTATGTAGTAATCAGTGATATGACTCCTGCATAGTTAACTAATTAAATCAACGAAAAATGGGTAGACAATATGAACTCTGACAAAATGTGTGACAATACTATAATATTGGATGAATAATTAACATGTTTTTTCAGAAATTCAATCAGTTAATGAGTACGAAAAATATTTATGGACAATAATTCATGACTTAGGAGTCCAATTGAAAACATCAGCACATTGCACAGGGGTGCAGTGCATTAGGCAAGGCAAGTTTGAGTTGGAGCTGGCGCTGTTGCGCAAACATTGGCAGCTGAAATATATTGTAGACAATATGAATACATGCCGAGAATTACTTGAAGAAAATGAAAATCTATTAAAACCTAGATCAGCACATTTAAGTATGTAAATTGATATAACATAAATTATCTTATCTCAGTAATAATTATGTAACAAATATGAAATAAAATATTTGAACATAATTGTGATTTTTTATTCATTGAATTCACCATTTGTCAACGTATTTGAATATGTAAATCCTTTTTAAGTTCAAAAATGTTTATGTCACCCAAGACCCTAAGCTAACCTGGAATTATGATCTACATCAGTGTTACAAAATGTATGATAACCGCATAACAGGTGCAGGCGATGGGAGGCTTCAAAAGGCTTAATTATCTTTTCAGCATTCTTACTTGATTAAACTTGATATCTTCATAAAGTAAGAAATAATCTTTTTGTGGAAACTGAAAAGAGAAAAATTGTTAACAATTATCCCTATATAGCAACATCAGTGCACTCAACTAGACGATGTGTTAGGGCTGCCATTATTTGCTTGTTTTTCAAGTTGTTCTATCCTCTTGTGTCTTATCATGTTTGATAGAATTCCATCAAAAGAAGTAGTTTTCTTCTTGGCAGACCCGCGCAATGTATCCTCACCTTCCCTTCGAACTCTTAGTCGTAGAGAATTCACTTCTTCCATGAAGTCGAAATCAGATTTCTCCTCTCTGATTGGTGATACAGGTGTTTCAGGTTGATTTTCTTTATTAACAGGCGCCGGAGACGGAGCTCGCCTACCAGGACACTTCCATTCCAAACTCAAGGTACCTGTTTTGTCAATAGCTTTGTACAACTCCTCCAGTTCTGCAGGGTCTGGCATCCAACTTTTACCACCTATATACACGCCGCATTTTGATAGCTCGTCATCGGAACACGCAACATCCCACTCGTCGCCCTGGATTTCCGCAGCTGACATACTTTTATAGTAAATAAAAGGTATTTTAAACAAATAAGTATACGATAGTGTAGTAAATTAGGAAACGAACTCCACAGATTTGTCATAACACATTTATGGTTGTTTTGATTATCATTCACTGATGTCACAGTGACAATTTACTAACAATATTGTGCTAGATAGGGATGAAAACAATCGATTTTTACATAAATCGGTTATATGAACTACGCGTTTTAATCGATTTTTTACAAATTGCGTCATCTAAGCGACGGATGAAAAAACTCGAATTAAGTTCTATATTATTTACAAGTTGATTAAATAAAAGCGGCGCTTAAATAGTAGTGTAGCGTAGTTTCAGTGTAGTGAGTCAAGTGATATCGTTGTTGGTAAATAATATAAATGTCTTTTAACGATAAGACATTTAGAAGCGGAATTATATTTTTGTTTTTGAGACAATAAGATTGTATTTATGTTGGGATGCTCATGATTTATTTTTTTCATATGTATGAATAATAATATATGTATGAATAAGGATATTTGTTTTTTTTTCCTTAACTTAAAAGTTTAAAAGGAACGTTTCCTTTGATTCTTAGTTTTTAATTCGTTATTTTTTTATTCATATAATATCAGTACATATAAGTTGTTTAGATGAATCTCTACGTTTTATTATTCGAATATGAATAGCATGCAGATTTTTTTATTAAAAAAATCGAAAAGTCGTCTTTTCATATTAGGTACAAAATATTATATAATCGATTAATATTAAATAAAGAAAAAGCGATTTATTTTGATCGATTACTTTCCATTTATCTCACATCCCTAGTGTTAGACAATTAAATACAGTGCCACAAACTTATCTGACCCGGTTATGGCGGCGCTATTGACTTACAAAGTGTTGCCAGAATATCAAATATTCCTATTTTCAGAGTAAAAATAGATAAGATGCAAGGACATAATGCCTAAAAAAACATAATAAAAGGATGTAATATTAATAATACACATTAAATGTGATAGAAGTTGGACAGGTTTCTTAAAGTTTCTACATACATTGCCAATCTTGTTTTGTTTTCAATAATCTATGAATGCAACATTTTTTTTAAATCTGTGCAGGTCAATGCAGGATTTAATGCATTTTAATTATCCAAATAAGATCTTTTGTCAATGAGTAACGCCTCTGCAGCTGTCAGCTTGACATCTGCACGGGACTTGTCAAAAGTTGTTTAAAAAACACGTTTTCGTTTATTACTCTGCTCGTACCGAACCGTTCAAATAATCATTTTGCTCCGCTACATTTAAACATCAAGTAATATTTCTAGCACTATAAATACAATACGTAAAATTATATAACATTTGAAATGTCGTCTTCAGATAGCGAATCAGATAAGAATTTGAAAGTAGATTCCAGGTAAGTTGTGTCTTGCAATGTTTGGTTTTTATCCTTGGTTATAATAAAACTTCAGAGAATACACTCTAATGTACTTTTATTTTAGACTCGGCGATTGCGAAGTGTGCGGCGCCAATAAGGCGATGTATACATGTCCCAAGTGCGAAGTAAAGACGTGTTGCTTAAATTGTGTACGTATCCACAAGAAGGAGTTGGATTGCGACGGGATACGGGACCGCACTAAGTTCATCAGAGTGAAGGATTTCACAGATACAGACCTGTTGAGTGACTACCGACTGCTTGAAGAATGCGCCAGATTTGTGTATTCAGTTAAAAGAGATGAAAGGAAGAAATTTACTAGGATCGACAAAGATCTACCTATTGTATGTAATATGGTTTTCTTAGAATCTTTCGTCCAGCTTTCATTGCAATGCCTATGTGATGGTACTACTGGTCTTTAGAGGTGTTTCAACATATTATTCAGAGCTGGCAACATATCTGAACTGAGCTTGCATGTAATCTTGTTAGATGGATGTGCATGTTAAAGGTTACATAGTCCATTTTCGTCCAGGTAGTGTACATGCCTGCTTTTTACTTTTATAAAATAAAAATTATATATTTCTGAAGATAGTAATAAACTGCTCATTATTGTAACATTCAATAAACAAATTGTTCTGTACTCAAAGGAGGTACCTACTTATTATTTCAGCATTTGTTCAAATTGAAAATGGCAGCACGAAAAAGGGGCACAGTGTTGCAGTTCCTCTCACAGAACTTCACCCGGCATTCCATGAATACCACAAGATACAACTTTAAATCCCATGTCATATTTTGGAGGGTTGAATGGGTGTTCCCTAATGTGGAATCAAATCCACTCAAATTTGTAGATGAGAAATGTTCCGAGCAAGCCAAACTTTCACATTTGCTTGATAAATATCTCAACCCAGATGCGTTGCCATTTGAAGGATCAAAATGTTTAAAGTACTATAAGTCGGCTGGGTTCAGTGGAGTTAAAGCCTTGCTGAGAGGTAAATATAATATTTATACAGATGAACATCATTTATATAATATTTATACAGATGTTTGGCATTCCGTGCTCTCTGCCTACCCCGCTAGGGACTTGGCGTGATGGTTATTTATTTTATTTATTTACATCATTGAATACAAAACAATGACAACAATGTGGTTAAAGTATTAATTTTCTTATACAAAACAACTTTAATACAGAATATCCCATTGAGGGTGTATTCAGTAAAATATGGTTGCCATTGCATTCCCCTAAGACAATATAATGTGACAACCTATGTGCCTCACCCTAAAGGGACAAAAAATACCATACTTGTGTAAGTTGATATCAAACACTATAATTGAATAAGTCGGTATCACCTAGCTCATTGCTGTTTAATTTAAAAATATATAGATTTTCCCTTGGTGTATTCAAAGTTTTTTCCGCTTACAAGAATTGGATCCTTTCAATTTTTTTTTAAACCTATTGCTATATGTGTAAGGGTTAAACTCGACCCATCTTTGTTTACTGTAATCTAATTGAAAATATGAAAAATCGATAATGAAAAATAAAATTGCATTAAATATTTTATTTAAAAGACTAATTTGTAATGATATATAACACTACAATACATTGTGGGTTTTTCCATTACAATATTCAATTATTTTATTCCAGCAGAGAAAGTAAAGGGATCAGCAAAGAAGTTTTTTGAATTGGATCTGTCAGAATCACTGAGTGAAAACTTGTCAGGAAAATGTATTGTCGAATTTCCTAGTATTTTTGTTGTCCTTAGAGACCACGCCTACAATTTGGAAGTTATTACACCAGGTAAACCAACAAACAATACTTTACTTTTTCTGTTGTGAAATTAATATTTACAATAAAACCATCTTTTACAGAAGATGAATTTGAATATGAGAAACATGACAAAACACACAGAGCTAGTTCAGTAAATAGTGTGAGTAATAAAAGTGAACATAGTGAAGCTTGTAGTAATTCAAATTTAAATGATAAACCTAAAGAACAAGTATTACGAAAAAGGACCAGAACTTTACTTACAAAAAAAATTGCCGAACAAAAAAAATTGGAGATTGAGAAAGAAATTAAAGAAGAAAAGAAGAGAAGGCCAAAAAACCTTTTATTTACAACCGGTTACTCTTCTGAAGAGAACATACTAAGTGGCAGTGATGATAAGGAGGAAGAATAAAAAGCCATAAGACAAATTATTTTGTTTTTATTCTCATCTCATTGCACATGTATGGCTGCTAATGTATTCTCATTCAATACAAATAAATATTCATTTGTAGCATTTATTCCCAAGACTTCTCCTTGCTTTTCGATATTGACCACATGCTGCTGTCCAACTTTGATGGACTTCATGACACCTGCTGTTCTCTTCCTCAATTGGCAGTTTCGTACACTGGTGTTTTGGTAGATGAATATATGCCTGGTAGCTTCACAGACCACACTGTATGAAAAGTTTGGTGGGCATGTCAAAAATTTGCGGTTTTGCTTAGATGACTGGACATAACCAAATGCCAAAAGTGTTCCTTGATGCACCATGTGCCATCTCTCGGAATTTACCACCTGTGCATATGGTTGCCAAATACAAGCATCAACGTCGTGCCGCAGTACAAATGCAGGCACTTCTTTAGTCTCCAACTGGATGTTAAACAAGTACTGCTGGACACTCAGCGGTGCTCTGTGTGTTACTTGATGAGTTGAGATTTCAAAGCGCACTGTAAAAATGGACATTTCAATATGTAATAATTTTACAAATACAAAAACAGATATAGGATTACATTTATTTCTAAGTTTCGCATTCAACACAACTCCAACGGGTTGTTCTAAAATATAGAAATATTTCTCTTCTAAATTCTGTCTTGAATGATCCAACTACTGATTGTTTAAAGGAAAGATTCCAATATCTACATAGTTTACATTATAGAGTACCTCGCTCATCCTTTAACTTAAAAGCAGTTATTCCACCACATGGTAGCGATTTCTTTCACCATTCAGGCTTCACTCCTTTGGAATGCCCTGGCTAAGAAAATTAGGAAAATACCCAGCAAAAATAACTTTAAAAAGCTTGTTCAGTAGCACTTTCTGAACACATTGTGATATATTTACGAGTGTATCCACTGTGAATGTGTAAGACATTTCATATTATGCTTATATTATATTTACTATATATATATATATATATACACACATATATTATGTACTTGTATTATACTAAATTGTATCGATGTATATATTCACACTAATATAGTGTTATTCATATTAATATACTAAATTATTGTTTTTACTTGGGCTTATTTTAATTATGTTTAATGTTTTTGTCTCTTTCTTAATATTTCCTTCAATTTATGTCTTCTACAATTTTTCACCTACACCAAGGGTTGACTGGTACAGACTGATGCTAGGCATTAAGACTGCTCATTGTAAATAAATAATAAAGGGTAAATGATAATAATTATAAAATTCGCTATTCTATCTCTATATGGCAAAAATTTGCTTGTTCTTCAAAAACATAATATTGTATTTTTATAAAGTTTGTGAAACATCAGATGAGTTATGTATTTCTACTTTTGAGGTTAATGATAGCTGTTTCAATTTATTCTAGAACACCCTATGAGGCTGAAGAAAGCAATGTGTGTGGAGATGGTTTTGTCTCTTGCAGGGAGATGGGCAGTATACAACTAATACTTAATTTATTGTCTTCGGAATTAAGTTTAAACATTTTTCACTAAAAGCTAAAATTGTTTCTTTAGCTGCTTTAGCATTAGTTATTAATATCAAGGAACAAATTTGACCCCTCAAATATGTTCCTTGCATAAATAACTTATTTTCAAACAATTGGTAATTACAGTTTCTTTATTAACAAACTTATTCTAATATAATAAGATAACAAGTGAAGTACTAGAGATATACAAATATTGCCTACAATACATATTGCCACCTGAGTATTGTGTCTTCAGACATGATCAATAAGTGTATGTTATTATATACAATTTACCCACATTATTATTTATAATCTACCTACTTCTTACTGGTAATTTAAAATGATTACCTAATACAGTATCCTCCTCTGAAGCAGCATCACATTCCTCTAGTTCTTGCGCGGACAAGCCCGATACAGAGTTGTCCGATAGGACTTCAGTTTCGGAACATAAGTGTGCTAATCTTCGATGGGCTTCTTCTACCAAATTGGCATCCATTATTTGCTCACCATTGGGGTCACCCCCTTCCATCAAATCATCCCAAATCATACTGTCACTCTTAGTTAGTAGCACACGCACATGGCCGTTCTCCTCAATGTGCCAAGTTGTCAGGTCACTGTCTATTTTATGTTTTAACCTTCCCTTCACAAAATCTTTACCAGCATAGGCTATTTTAATTTCCATTGGGGTTATCATCACATCAAGGAGTTCTTTTTTGAAATCATTTTGAAGCTTCAATGTCAAAGTAACATCTTCAGATGTTTGGAGCCAAGTGTAGATTATTTGTTTGGACCCTATAGATTCCTCTGCAACTTCTTTTTCAGAGGGTATAGTAAACTTAAAAGGATTGTCTGAGGCAACATACAGTGCATTGCAAGTTGTTTCTATAGCAGCATAATGGACAATACCCTTACCTTTTAGCTGTTTTAAGGATGATTGCTTCCAAGTTTCCCCATCACTTTCGAACGTTACCCATGACAGCAGTGAATAAAAATGACTATCATTCTGTTCAATGGATTGCAGTAGGCAGTGTATAACTTCAGTATTTGCCTTTACCCGTGTTCTACTATCAACTATGACAAAATATTTGTCTTCACCCAGTACCATGTTAGAGTACATAGTCTGCCAAGTTGGTTTGTCGGCTGCAACTTTGTTGCGCATACCAGTATTTACTATATGAAGGAACCCAGTACCGTCGCTAATGACTGCTCTATTGCATGATGGGAAAGCAAGACAAAGATTAAAATGTCCAGATTGTCTGTCCACATGGGCCGGAACATCGTAGACAAGTGCAGTTTGGAATGTGTTGTTTATATTTTCAAAAGTTACATTTCGCACCTGCTGCTTGTTGTCGATGTAGTAGTAGTTATATGCGTGGTCCCAATAGTCGAGTACCAAATGATTATGAAGGGCAAACAGTTTGGCGTGCACGAATGAATATTGTATTTCGTTGGGATACAGCCTGTCAACTGGTACTTCTAAGTTGAACGAATGTTTGGGAAGTGCTTTCAAATTTAATTTGTAGCCCTCGAAATCGTGATCCAGTAGCTGACGGCTCGGACGGAGATCCACCAGAGTCGATGACATTACTATCGAATGTAACACCTTAATTATTACTAGGATTTCGTAGACTATTTGTTTGACGGTTACTGATTATTAACACTGCACATAAACTGTGCCTGTGAATGGTTGCCCTGCACTGGTAAACTGGTATCGGTATTACACTGTTGCTGAAGCAATATTGACACATCAGTGACACAACTAACAAACAGGTAATTTATTTTATACTAATGGGTAGACCTAATTGTACATTTTAAATACAGTTAAAAATACTATTAAGAATTATATCTTTTAGCAATTGAATTTAAAAAGTAGACATCCTTTTTGTCAATAATATCAAACAATTTTTTTATGATTTTTTGATTAACTATGTAACAAAATGTATGAAAGTATACCTCGTGTAGGTACTTCTTTCAATGATTATATTGTCATGAAATTTGGCTGTTGTGTATAGTTTTATTTAAAATTCTATACTATGGTAAAATCGTGCAGATTTGATGATGGAACCAGGAGGTGAATAATAAAACCTTTAATACTACTAGAAACCTTGGTAACTGATGTTATAAAAATAGATTACATTAAATGTCAAATCAAAAGTATTATGTCAGTCATGTTTCGAATTCAAAGTTCAAACTTGTAAAAGGAGTTAGAAAATATATTGGATTCATAGGCGTTTCGAAAAATCTTAATTTAATTTTAAATTATAATTATTTGTACTTAAATGAAGACATCGCCATTATTATAGTAGTTTAAAAAACATTGTTTTAGGAGCAAAATCAGTTTTACATAAAAGTGCCAATGTACAATAGCGCATATAAATGTCGTACAAAAAGAACCTTGGATATCGCGATGTCCCGTTGTCACCTGAAACCCCTCATGTCCGTAGTATTTGTTCTTTTGTCTTCGTCATTAATTGAATAATACATACTAATGCTTCATACCGTGTTTTGTCAATGTTACGTTTTAGGAAGATTTTTTCATTTACGACAATGTCAGTAACTTGTATGCCAAGTGTGCGGATAACAAGCACAAAATTATTAAAATTCGTACTATTGGTATATTTATTGCGAAAAATGGGCGTTTTTATATTAAAGAGGTATGTGTGAGTTTTGCTCGAACTTTATATTATAATTCTAAATACTCGTTAGGGTTTCAAAAGCAGAAGTTTTTTGAAGACTTTTGGTGCGAACCCGTGATCGAGGGTGCGATCCCCACCCAAAACAAATATTTGTGGGCTGAGCCAAAGTATTTGTTCTGTATCTGGGTGCAAAACAAATCTTTTTAAGTATATATAAAGTTTATTAGCAGTCTGGTTACTTCACAAAAAAATATTACAATGATTATGTTGTTATATTTTTGTATTGAATAATTTGTAACTTTTCTCGGATTCGTTGTATAATCTTCAATAAATAATGGTGTTTCCAGTGAATCTGTTAAAAATATCAGATATGTTGTATTTTCAGATTAATGAAATACATAACCAATCCATATCACCGGCCCCCATGCAGGTTATACAAGTGTCCATGGTATATATGCGTTATTCAGTGAGACCACCAAGTGTTCCCTATCCAGTTCAGATTATTGGCCAGCTGCAATGGAATTGTCATCCTGTTATTTTTGCACAAATCATAGAGGTACTAATAGCTTTGTCTATAATATTATATTTTGAGGACGATCCAAATTCGAAAAGCTCTCACTTTGGACCTGATTCAGAATGCAATGAATAACGTTAAGTAAATGTTGTGTGAGAACATTTGATGTTGGTTAAACAAAATTGTGACACCTCCGACGTGGATTAAACACTAATATTACTTGACCCTGACATAGAGCAGCCCGGCAAAATTGAACACCAATCAATTATTATATAGTCTGAACAAAACACGTCATCATATCCATCTCTAGATCCTGATCACTAGTCTCCCTTGTAAATGACCTGGTTTAATACCACAGTTAGCTACTTTGGTCAAGTGGAAGTTTTATGTTAAGTATAATCTTTTACAGCCCCTGAAAGTGTCTGTTGCCATGTTACTCCAGGAAACTTTGAACAACATTGCTGCTAAACATTTTCATAAACCTTCTGTTAATGTTAATGATCTTCCCCAGCAAGAAAATGAAATGTAAAACAAATGTGTTATATGTACCAAACTTATAAATTTCTTCTAAATATGCTATATATTAATGGTATGTATTTAAGTGGATAAATATTATAGCTTAGAATAAATTTCAATATAATAAATAATTGCATATACTTTATTCTCAATTTAACCTGCTGCATATTTTAATGAATATGTAAAGAACCTACTTGATACATATTGTGTACATATTTTCTCACACTTCGACATGTAGTCTACTTTGATTCCTAAAATCCACCTTGTTGGGAAATTGATTACGTTTGATTTACACTTTAGTGTTAAAATAAAACTCAATAAAACAGTGACCAATGTCGAAAAGAATGCATATTTATTACATCTTAAACAAATACAATTAACAAGAAACGTAAACATGCACAACAATGTTCTCCGACCACCCACTATTATAAAAATATGTATTACGGCATAAATCAAGGAGCTGTCACTGCAGGTTGCAGAGGGGAGAGGTCTCTTCCGGGGCCATACTTATAACACTCTTTAAGTATCTTAGCTTTCAGAAAGTTATGGTATTTACTATCATCATGTCATTGAAGAATTTTTAAACAACAAAAACTTACTACATTTATGAACTCCGGTACTAGTTCAACCATTTATAATATACATATTAATCCCAAAACCAAATGAAGCTCCTCATTACGTTTTCTTGTAACATGCCTTTGTACATATATTGAATATTAATATAAATTTCTTAAAAAGGCTTTTAATTGTACACTATAAAGTAATTATTATAGCATGTTAATATTACTGCGATGGAATGCACTTTTAAACATAGTGTAATTATAGTTACTTATCATTAATATTCTCCATATACCTCAGGTGTGCTAAAATATTTATCAAAGTAGTATAATGTCAGAGAAAACAACATATTTGCAATGCAGAATATTATACTATTGCAGGAGTTTTCACAATTAAAATATATACTTTTTGGACTAATATACAAATGTGAACAACATTCGTGCCAAACAATTTATGTGATAGTGGATAATGAACTCCATAATAATATTTATCATATATGTAATGGGCATTCGTATATAATATATATATTTTAACAAATGCAATTAAGGTAATAACATAAATATTAAATATTGTTAAAATAATAAATATGTTTGCTTTAAGTCAAGGGGACAGTATGTTTGTGTAGCCATTCTGTGACATATTTGGCCATTTTAGAATACCTGAGGCGTGATTTATCTACTGAATATTATTTCAAGACAGAGATTTAGATGGTGAGTTAGGCTTTATCTACACCATCCTCACAATTCTTTATTAAATAGAACAACATGCATCAGAGACAACTGACAGTTCCAACTGGAATGATCAACAACTGCCAGTGTTTTTTAGGGAGTTGGACATACATGGTAATGTGGCAAGTGTTCACAACGATAGTTTGTTGAGGTGCATTAGTTACTCCAACCAATACCACATGGAGTATGATGAAATACTGTTTTCTAATTGCTTAGAATTCTTGTGATTTAGATGCCACTAAACAATAAGTAGTGTGAGTCAGGTAAGCGTAAGATCCACGAGAGCTCATGAAATAAAAATGTCTAGATTCTAAAGCACCCAGAAGTATAAAACGACCACCAATAATATGACAGCGCCAGCCGTCACCTTGACCAGCATAGACTTTGTATTGAGGTATGTTGCGTCCTTCTTGTATTTCTGTGACATCATAGATAGGTTTTGTGTTTTTGTGTCCAATTCTGAAATTATAATGTGAATATTTAAAATTCATAATGAACAATTATAATAGTAATGATATGTGTTCATTCATAGATTTACAATTTGAATTGTGCTGGACTGCGGCAAATGTATTACTTCCTCACTCAATTCGTAGACACGCACCCATTTCTAATTAAATAACTCGTGAAAGTTTCAAAGTTTGGTAATAATAGGAAATATGTGGAAAACAAGGATCAGTTACCGGACAGCACTGCGCCGCGTTGCAACACGTCGTCGATGTTCTGCATCATGATGCGCTGCACGTCGCTGAGCTGGCCGCCCAGCGCCGCGGTGGCGCCCGCGCGCCGCGCCCGCGCCCCGCCCTCGGCGTACTGCTTGCGCGTGCGCTGCATCCACGTGTCGAACTCGATAAAGGTGTACGGACGGGTCACTGTGTTTACCTGAAATTGCGCACATTAGAGCCGCTGTATCTTCTAGCACAGGGATGAGCAACCCGCGGCCCGCGGGCCGCATGTGGCCCTCGAGGCATGTAAAAATTTAATTTATTTTTGTATTTAAAAAAAAAATGCCGAGAAACAAGGCTTAAAGGATA
>DWQQ01000169.1:0-13427 GCA_018244775.1 Oxynetra roscius flavomaculata
TGCTCTCTTTTACACTGAGCGTCTTTCTTACATCGGCGTTGCGAACGCGGTCGGCGAGAAATATAAAAATATACCTATATGCTTATATAGGTATATTTTTATATTTCTGCTCAGGAAACGTAGATAGCGTGGCAATACGGCGGTAGCATCATCACGAATCACACTCGTGGAGCTGGAACGTGATAAAATAAGAGGTGTTTGAAGGCAACAATTTTCTACTTTTGTAAAACTTGCTTTTGCTTTTTTAGTCATGATATTTCATAGGTTCCCAACTCTAAAAACTTTATGAATTTATCCAACCTGGGAAAATTTCGTTTACTTCCCGTAGACTATTAATGTTCATGTCCAAACATATGTTGTTAGAGGATATTTATTTTGGCGAGTTTTTCAGGGACTTACAGTTTTTGTTTAATGATGTCAATAGTGGTCACCAATTTGTGAACTGACCAGGCTTAACGATGTTTACCTTGAAATAGCTCACCTTGGTATACAAGTGCTATTGACCCAAGAGAGATTCATTTTCCGCCTAATATATGCAATCATTGACACACTATTTGCTATCGTATCATTTATCATAATATCCATCGATACCGAGCAGAACAGTTTCAATACTATAAAATTTGTGTATTTTTAGAAAGGTCCAATTCTATTCGTTCATGTCTTGAAAAAATCTTGAAAAGTGACTACTGTGACATTCTCTTTTATTCATGTTTCAGCCAATGTACTTTTAATGTATTCAAAGACGGTGTTTAAAATGCTAATTATTATATGTGTAATTACAGAATTAAGTATGAAATATCTTTGTAACTAAACCAAAAGTGAAAAACATGTCAACGAACCTATAGGTTTCCATCTTATGAGTTACTAATTCGTTGCATATCATAACAAATATATTAATTTAAGTTAATGTACTCCAATTAAAGCGTACGTTAAGTGTAGCTGCAACTCAGTACAGTCTGGTCTATTCATTACTGTCCAAAAGCTCATCGTCACGAACTTTGGCCTACATATTTAGGACAGTTTAATACAGTTGGTTACCAATCCGCATGACTACCATCCATACTGGATCAGAGCACGTTTCACCTACTGAACGTGATCTGGTTACAATTTAAGATAATTAAGGCAACATTAATATACCTGTCTGGGTAATTTTTAAGAAGATCGTGCGTGCTCCAAAATGTTAATATGAAAATCGTGTTTGCATGTAGCTGATAATGTTGGGATTTTGCAGTGGTTTTAATTAGACAAAGAAAACTGATATTAGGTAATGACAGATTTAAGCAATCATGACATTGTTTCTGTTTCTCTTTTGATATTTACCAAATTCTTTTCGGTCATTTTTACCTAATCCTCCCGGTTACGACTACTACGATACTATACTTCGGTTATAAGTACAATTATTTATTTATTTGAAATACTAAAAAAATCCATTTTTTCAATCCTGAAAGGTGAAAACTGTGTGTATTATGAAACATACTGTATCTGATAATCATTCAGAAAAATTTGGTTAAATCAAAATCACAGAAAGCCCCATCCTGGTCGATGGAGTCGTAACCATAAACTATGAGTGGAAATTTCTCGATAATCATATTTCATATGTTGATTATAAGTGTTTCTATTCAAACGACGTATGTATGTGTGAGTTGGTTGTTCGGATTGCGTCATATAATTACAGTCAAGATAACAGTTTTATGAGCTTCAGGAATGTTGCAGCAATAATCGCGTCCTCGCTTGCGCAACATCCACTGAACCAATCTGCCGCGGCTGTCTGATGCCCTGATATGTATGTACCTATGTCCACTGTGACGTATTTGTGGGGTCAATAAAGCAGTCATTTCTTACACTACGTATATATATTTTTTATATCATGATATATGTATGTACCTATTACATGTCCATTGTGACGTCTTTGTGAGCCAATGAAGCAGTCACTTCCTACGATATGTATATATATAAGAATTTAAGTTGGCTTTTCTACTAATGAGGTACCTATTTCCTATAGTATATATGTTATTCATGTTAGCAACGAATATTGCGCACGGATGTGTCAGTAATTAAGTATAAATTAATTAATTTTTGCATATGATTTCACAATTCTTGGAATTTGGACAATATTTTACGTAAATTAGTAAGTGTATTGAGTAAAAAATTTTACTTCGTAATTTATTTTTATGTCCAGTTTAGCTAAGCACTTTATACATTTTTAGAGCTTTACTTATTTTCATAATTAATTTGGCTGAATAATTTAATTATGTAATATTATTTATCTTTTATATTTGCATTTTATATCCTGGTTAGAGAAAAACATCGCCAGTGATATCTGAGTTATAATATATGTAAGCACATGAATGTAAATAAAATAATTATTATTTTATGAAAATTTTGTTATATTCATGTAATCCATATGTGTATATGTTGTATA
This sequence comes from Oxynetra roscius flavomaculata, assembly GCA_018244775.1. Classification (NCBI taxonomy): domain Eukaryota; kingdom Metazoa; phylum Arthropoda; class Insecta; order Lepidoptera; family Hesperiidae; genus Oxynetra; species Oxynetra roscius. The sequence goes on from DWQQ01000169.1 coordinate 2,423, forward strand.
AATAACAAACATGCAAACAGACCGACATATATAACATATTATTTATAAATGACTTATTAATTATAAATGTCTTCACTTAAAATTTATTCTTAATAGAGGAAAATACTAGGGATTACAAGCTGTATGTAGTGGACGTCAAGGAAAATGTGATTCAATCTATCTGATGACTAACGGATATAGTACAAAAAATTACTTCTGCGAAGGAAATTATTGATGTGAAAGGATAATTGTAAATCGCGCAAAACAAAAAGGAAAACGATTTGTCTCTACGCCGTCCACCTTTTTGGACGATTCCCTTTATCGTTAACGGCTAAAAGTAAAGTGAATTAATACTGTCCGTTTGGGTTCAACTAATAAAAGTGATTAGCTATAATGCTAATTATTTTTACTACACAGCAGTATATAACGATAGTATAATGGCTAAAATTAAAGTAAATTAGTACTGTTCGTTATCGTCCAACTCTGATATCAATAATACGAATTCGGCACAATACTAATTATTTTATCATATAGCAGTATAAATATAACATATTAGCACAGACTCATCATTTGAATAGCACACATCCACTTTTGATAGTACGTACTCATTTAAAACTGTGAGGTAATTGACGTATCTCGAAATATGACAAAATGTGCGTTTGTGCTAAGATATGGGAAAAAACTGAATGTTTCAAAATTAATGGCAAATATTTGTATGTACCTACGTGACGAATAAAGATTAGTATTTCGATTCGTTGTGAAAGAAATGGCTTATGTTGTCCATCGTAATATAAAAGCGTACAGGTATCAGATTTTTTTTCATTTAGTTTTGACTCATATACAAGTATAAGGTTTTTTTATACATTTAGTGTTGACTCATAGTAAGTTGAAGACGTAGTAAGATAAATATTTCGATTCATTGTGAAAGAAGTTACTAATATATCATCATAATATAACAGTATACATACAAGTATCACATTTATTCATACAGTTTTGACTCATTCAAGGATGAATTTTTTTTCATATACAACTCATATACATAAATACTTTTTGATTGACCCGTTGGTATCGTTTTGGGCCAATTTCAATTGGGGGCAAATATTGGTGTGAGGAGCGTAAACATTTGTTGTCTGGACGTAAAAAAATATACATATGTATATTTACATGTATGTGTAGTTATCAGTCTAGTTAATATAGCGCAAGCACTTCCTAGTTAGGCATCAGACGGTCGTGTATAAAGATTGCCCAAAATATTAATAACTATTATTTATTAATTGCTCTGACATAAAATCTGTTCTATATCCGATCGATATAAAAGGTTTTTCCTTGAAAGACGGATGCACAATACCACAGATAATAATGACCACAGACAACACGGATCTATGTATAAAAAATGGCGCCATTATCCTTAGGTAAAGTTCTCCTGCAATTTTCTAATGACTCATTATAAAAACTGAATATGCTAGTAATTGGCTTAGTTACTATAACATATGTTTATAATGCAACCGTATGATACTTTCGGCGTGGGTAGTCGATAGCATAGTACTTGTTAACTTAGTATTCGGAAGGTGCTGACCTGAAAGAGAATATCATTTCTTTGTCAACTGACCAGGAACAATCAAGAAAGCTGAGACAATGTATGTAACTATATAATGGTTTATTTTTCCAAAAGAATATACTACTTAGGGTCAGTGCCAGAAGCGACCCTGCCGGTCCATCTTGCTGCAATTCTGGACCGAAAGCGTACCGCAGGTCGGGCTAGGGCGTCCCCCCAAGGCGACGCGTACCGGTACGTCCCCGTCGGTACGGGAAATGGTGGAGGCGGCGATGGGGACCGCCACCCACCCGAATTCCGGCGGGTTGAGGAGTGGGGGGTGCCAAAGGCACTCCGTGCTCTCTGCCTACCCCGCTAAGGACTTGGCGTGACGGTTATTTATTTATTTATTTTTAATATACAACTTCAGCTAAAACAGACTCAGATGAAGTATATATATACATTATAAACCTATCAATATTTACTCTTACCGAATTCTTAAATATATGAGAATCACTGTAGACTTCTCTGCTGACCTGTTTGTTTTCACCACTCCATCTTTTAGTGGTTGTCCTTTTTATTTGTGCTTAAAGATCGCTTTAGATATTTTACTGCTTCCTTTCCAGAGTCTTTCGAATAACGCTGAGTCGGACAAATTAGGGGGTTTCAGTACGGAAAATCTCACATAATCCGGTTTTTTCGCTCAGGATATCCACCTTTCGAAGGTTCCTTACCGTCAGCAAGAAAAGGAATTCTTTAGTCAATTACCTTATTTTAAAGAAAACTTATAGTATGTGGTTTACTAAGTAAATATGCAAAAACCGGTATATTAAATCTATGTAATAATAAATAAATACTGCATAGTGATATGTATTATATTGATTACATTCGTCGACGTCACGTTATTCGTCGACCTGGGCCTTTGATTTGCATTAGACGTGAATTACGAATGTTGATATGAAACTAAACCATTGTTATAATACGGATAATAGGAATGGGTCGGGTCGGGACCGGAACTACTGCTAGATATCGGCGATACCGCGATAACTTAAAAGTCAAGTTGTTCCCACCAACTGAAAATATCAGATTTGTTTGCAAATGTCATATTAGAGTGAGAAATATGAGATGCTTGGAAAATGCCAGTTCAAGTGTTTATGGGTATATAAATTAGCGAATTGCGTTGGCTGGAGGGCAAAGGATGAATAATTGATCCATATTATCCAAATAATAATATCTGGTTCAATGCATGTTACTTATTATAGGAATTTACATGACTATATTATGTTAAGATATTAGTACAATACAAATGAGACACCAGCCAAAATTCAAAGTTCCCGCTCATAGAGAGACATATATAACCAATATTTGCCCTCCTATTTTCTAAACGTCAGGTTTGTCAGGACAGAGATGTTTGGCACTCGGTGCTCTCTGCCTACCCCGCTAAGGAGCTGGCGTGACGGTTATTTATTTTATTTTCTAAAAGTCCAAATATTATTTTTTTCTCATTTTGAATTTTGCTACCACTCTAATGATATATTTGTTGTTTTATGTAACGTCAATAGTTTTATCGCAAACCGTATCTCTGGTTACATATCCTGCATTGTATATTATCACTAGCGCATTATCGTTGTAGTTGGCTTCATTTGCATTTAATGCCGATTAATGCGGTAAGAGGTGACGGATAAACGTACATAAGTACTGCTTATTCATATTGATTCGATCACACGGCTGAAGTTGAATATGTTAAATTGTAGGCGTCTTTTATTTTGTTCATATGTATAAAGAACTTGATTCCTAGCACATGCCTCTATAAGCGTCCGATGCTAAATGAGTTTACTTTAACTAATAGACTTTTCCATCCAATCTCTAATAAGTCTTCGTTCTAACTGTAATAATCTTAAAGTTTACAAAAAGCTCCCGATGGGATCCATTAGCAAGGTTTGATCCGTTGCGTTATGGAAAAAAAAGATTGATAACCGAATCAACAAAGAAATACTTGAAATTCTGAATGACATCTATTACCGATTTTTTCAGATATTTCCAATCGATTATGATGTTGGATCAAAGTACGCGAGAAAATATAATGTTGCGTGATGTGGAATATCTGCTTCTTAGTCTGTAACACATAATGATACAAGTGTTTCTCAATTGGCGAATTCTTTTCAACGTGATAGAAGCCTTAAGATGATCAGTAGAATGAAATTATGTATGCGTTCTCTGGTATAAATCTGTACAAAATCTATATAACAATATTAATGTGTATATAATTTATTATCCTTCTAGTTACCGTACCATAGCCCTTACCTAGTTTGGGATCAGATGTCCATGCGTGGAGATGTCCTAAGCTTTATTTATCCATTGTAATTTACTTAAAGTATTTGTCTACATCATGGGAAATTATTTAAAGCTAGTATAATTTATTACATTGTATGACATTGTGTGGAACATTTTATCACAAATCTGAATGTATTACATTGTTATGTTATCACAAAAGCTCGCCTTGAATGTTTGCGTCATATGCGATATTCTAATTTTTTTTTCATGACGTTAACAAGCAAAATATAAATTTATTCCGTTGCAAATATTTAATTAGGGCATCACTATCGCTACATCGCGTACCGCCGAGTGAAACGCAATCATGTTATTTAATGAGGGAAGATAAGGAAACGCATATTGTTGCGTTATCGTTCGTTCAAACAATGGCGCCGCGTTATGTGAAAAGGGAAAGATACCAGTTACATAGGCGATAAATAACAATAGTTAATATACTATAACGGCAAAGTTATCGTCGTGTGCCATATAAAACAATGTCATGTCGCTTTTTAGGCAATTGAGTTTTCACTTGAGTAATTTTCATTAACGTTTTCGTTAAAAGATATAAGGGCAGATTCACACATGACTTCATTATTAATTATTTTGGCGAGTCAGGTCCAGGAACATATTTCAGTTAATATATTATTCTGTTATTTCTTAATTCATGATACCTATAATCCCTCCGTGCCAGAGCACAAGAATAGAATTAAAAATAAAGGTGATTTTTTAATACTGGCTAACTAGAAGTACAAGTAAAATTTTTTGGAACAAAAAACAGCCGGTATGTTTTTCAGTCTTTAATAATATTTTTTTTCAGACCGTTCAGGCTTTTATAAACGCGCTTGTATATAATTATGTCACTAACTGCCCGAAAATTATAGGCTATTATTACAAGTGACCTGGGCATGTAGCAGCTACAGCTGGCATATTTGAAGAATCAGTGTTTGTATCACCAGAACATGGCCTTAATAACACTGCTGTAAAACTCTAAACTCCTTACAATTTTAAAATAGATGAATAAAAATTTTAGCCAGCTTTACGATTTAACAGATGTAGAGATTTAGAAAATTGAATCACATTTCGAGATCTTAAAAAGTTTCAATAACAATTTCTGTCACTAGTAATATTCGCATGTCAATTCGCCGCGAAACATTCGACACGGGACAGTTTATTTTTAAATAATTAATACAGCACTGCCGCAGTCTCTCAAGTAAACCACGTTCATCATCATGCATTCAGATTCAGAGAAATCGCCTTTCGTTAATCGCAAAATTTAACAAGAGATAGTAATCTCACAAGATTGTTTTTACAATGGACATTAAAGGAATTAGAAACCGTGAAAAGAATACCGTCACAATGAATAATATGGATATATTTAGTTTAACTTCGTTAGCGTAGAAAGTAGCGTGCCGCGTGGCGGTTTATTACACTGCCGCTGTCCGGCGTTAGACGCTAGTTTGAGAAATTAATTGGTACACGAACAGCTGTCTTTTGTTTAAAGACTTAATACGTTTAAAATTTATTGCTCCCGTGTAGGCAAATCAAATACAAAGACACGCAATACGAAGCTCCGCGGCTGTAACATGACATACTTTAGGCAGACGCTAATAGCAGTAAATATTTGCCGCTTGGGACCATTTTATTCAAGGGTGAACAGTGCCTGTCCTTGTACTTCCAGTATGCTGGAGATAAGTCACATTAGTTGAATACGATCTGTCAGTACATCAGTGTGTGTAATGCATGATATTTAATTTGAATTTTTATCTTTTCTTTTCTGTAATTTTTACCATAGGCATCTATATATATATAAATAAACATGAAATGGATGCGTTATCTCTAAATTAAAGAATTTTCTTAATATTATACAGTGATTTGCACGTTTTTTTGTCTTCTTGTTTGTCCCCATCAAACTTCGAAACAACTGCACCGGTTTGCATAAGACAATCATTGGCAAGTAAATGAATTTTCACAGTATAACTGAGGTTGGAAGCGAAGTGACATACGATCAATAACTTAATTGTACAAATTTTTCTTTTATTTAATAAATACACAATGCGACGTAATTGCAAGTACTTAATTGGTGGTTAAATATTAAAATTAAGTATTACGAATGGTCACACATTTTATTATTTGAATGTTTCAAGAGGATGAGTTCCTACAATATTTTAATGTACTACGGCTTTGAATGAAGGTAGTAAAATGGTAAAATATAAGAGAGCAATGACGTCATAACGATGAAACAAATTTATCGAAACATTTGCTGAAAAATATATATGTTATTGCACAGGGAATTCTATTCAAATTCCATATTTATATACTTTGAAAAGGGGAAATTTTAAATTTCTTTGAATATACTTCAAACGGATGTGTTGTAACCAAATAAATAAATATATATATGTTGAACTTCGCATTTTAATAATGTCTTTATTTCTAACCTTTTACTGGTCATTTGCCGTTATTATTCAATTATAATTGTAAATTACCGTTCTCGTGTAGCCACTGAGACAGTACGTTTTTCTATGAAGACGTTGATACGAAGGCGCTCAGAAGCTGAGTCGTATGGTATACCATACCCGTTGTATGGTAATTGGACGTAGAAGACCAAATTCGTGATAAAAGCGTAATAAGTTTAAGTAATTTCATCGTAAGTCTCAGTTTGCAAGATTGTCCCCGAATTCTATAGTTCTAATTAAGGTTTGATGTAGATATTCCTGGTCAGCATATGTTACTTATCACCTTTAGTTAATGATTATTATTAAGCCTTCTATAGTTCTATCGCTGGACGCAGGTTTTTTCTTCGGATAAAGATTGGGGCCATAGTTTACCACGCTTGTCTAGCGCGGGTCAGCAGACTTTGCGCACCTTCTAGAACGTTATGGAGAAATGTAAGATGTGCAGGTTTGCTAACGACGAAGCTCAGTGATTCTTTGAAATTATGTAAATCGCTTCATTATATCAGTTCCCCTATTAACAGATGTCAATTTGTTTTGTTAAAATTTTTAATAACTTGACGTCCACACGTTCTCGGTGTAACCGGTGGTTTATATAATTAACAAAAATAGAATTATATGTATGTGGGTCAGTAAAAGATTATTCTCATAAAAACACAATAAGCCACGCGTATACGTCATATTTGTATATACATAATTCAGCCCATTTTTAGTTTATCACATTTTTTTTTACCTTTTCGTGTCTTTATAAAGCTATACTTTTAATAGTTATTGATTTTTTCTAACATTTGTAAAGACGTCATGCATTGTATTGACGCATATAAGCAAGGATTTTCTTAAAAATATTTCTTGAACAATACCTTCTTTTAACTTTGTAGATGTGCTAATGTATTTTGATTGAAAGTTAATAAAAAAGTTATGGGAGATCAAAGGAACTCCTACCTTACTGGACTGGAGAATAAGGAATAGTGTTGGGAGATTTGATATATGTATGTAAATATATTGCAATAGAGATGTCTTTAGCGCAAGGAATATAACCGAAATGTATTTTATTGCCTACAACAGTTTCGTTTCGCTCTCGTATGAATATACATACATAAATAGTTCCTGACGATACCTACGTACGTGGATCACAGGTGTTTTATGTTCAATGTAATGTAATATTTGTTGGTAAATAACAATTTGATGACAAAGAAATTACTCTTATGTATGTGAAAAATGGGACATCATGAACTATGCAACCTTTTTTATATCCCACTGTTGGCCATTTGTTTCTCTCACAACTTCCCGAGGCCTACAGCATACTTAATCAAAATACTTCGGTGGAAATAGATGGAGGTTTTCTTACAATGTAAACAAGATTTTAATTTCATTTTGGAAAAAAAACGTTATAAGGTCGCTAAAAAGTTATTTACTCGTTTTAATATGATGTGAGTCGCAAATGGACAGGCGACAGTCATAAATGGCGGTTACCTCACAAGGACATCTGCTACAAACGTCGAATAGGACTGTAGGACTAGGATTATTAGCGTTGATCAGTTTGATTAATATTAGTGTTAATAATTGGTTACTAATAGTCTGAATAAGAATAATGAGTAATTATAGTCTAAAGCATTTACATACATGCCATTCTTAATATTAATCTAATGAAATATTCCAAAGTACACGAAATGAATTTCTCGTGTAAAGGGCCACGTGTAAAAATCGTTTAATGCTAAACCTGTTGGCCTAGATAAAGCCAGATAAGGGCCAAATAGCGATAACACGATCAAGCTATGACGGAATGGGGTACGTTTGAAATACACACTATCCGCCGATGTGAGTCGAATATGGAATATGTTTAATGAATATGTTGTTGCAAAGTATACCGTACATTTGAAGATGTATACAGAGTATAATTCGTTTCATCACTGTTAGTAGCTGTTTAATTGTCCAGAGGAGTGTCGGTCGTTACTGCACGAGTTAGCTCTGGAAGTTGCCCGTGAAGATTGTTTCATGCATACAATATAAATGAATAAATCTTGAATTAATTTTATAATATATGGACGTTTTACATATAACCTAAGTAGTACTGTTAGTTTTATATTTAGGTTCGAAATCAAATTGGTTAACTTAGTTATGACACTAAAATCTTTTAAGGATTACAAGAGATCATTGAGACTAATTTTTTTTTACATGATTGAAAGTAATCGTCGATTATTAGACAGTATACCGACAATTATCAGCAATGTGCCCAATATCGTACTAGGTTTAGAATTCTCTTAACGCATACGAATTTTTTAAAGATAGGCTACGTAATTTTTTTCTCAACACATACATATATAATTAGCTACAATTTTGTTTCATGATTAAATTGAAAAAATACACAAATAATCTGTTATATTTATCTGTACTCACAATATTGTCTGATTTAAAATTATACTGTATTAGCTTGTATTAGGTCTGATAAAACGGTATAGAACTATGGTAAAAAATTGGTGTTATCGTATGTCATAAATTATGTTTAAGTGACAATTTTATTAACATAACAGTTTATTATTAATTCCGAGACATTTCTGATGAAAGGTTTCTGGGCGATATAAAAGATCAAATTCCAAGTCGCTATTGATTGTGTTTAAGTATATTTTATGCACTAACATGCATATGCATGTGTGGAATATCAGACAGCTATTTATAAAACAATATATATTGATTCACATTTGACAAGCATTTGTATTAACCAGTTTTAATGTGAATCCGGTCAATTTGGCATGTTGTTTTCATCATTAATATCATGCTAAATCGACAGCTGGACATAGGATTCCACCAAGGCACGCCACTGGGCCCAGTCTTATTGTATCAACATAATGTAAGCAGGTGAATATCTTAACGCCCTTGATGTAACTGTTATCGTAGGTTATAAAACATTCACTACTTCATGATTAGATCTTCAGAGTATCTAAGTGTATATCACATTGACGTCGTCATTGTTTAATTATATTCAAAAGCGTCATTCAGCGGCGCGATAGGTATATAAAGTTTATTACAATGCTTTCCTCCGTCATAGCCACATATCATTATGGAAGGCCATCGATCCCTTAGCCTTTATTTAGATACATCGCTTTTATCTTTAGATATGAACTAATTAATTCACATTTTTACAAACCACCTTGAAGGTCTATCGACTGCTATGTATTGATATCACCTAGGTGGGATTGTTTGAACTGTTTTCTGAAATAAAACTTGGTCACTAGTGGTCACTGATTCAAGAGTGGATTGCGCACTGCGCTGTTTATTTTACAGACAAGATTACGAACTTTGCTCCTTCCTTGAAGATATCAATGTGATGATTAAACGAAGAGATTTGTCTACTGTCAAAATAAAATTACTTAAAACGACCAAAAATATTTTATTTCATTTCATAATGTAGTTAAAAGCAAGATGCAAGGGCCTCAGGAATGGTTTGGAAGAACCCCGCTCATCCACGGAGACAATAGGTAACAGTTTGAAACGAATAAAACTTACCATTTATATAAAGTATATTGAGGTCATGAGATTAATTTTATAATTTTACTCGAATGGCATCTATCACATCTTCAGATTTAAAAGCCGTTAAAATTTACATTTATTAGTAAATTATACAATTTACCCACAAATAGTTCGTGATAGAAAATATAACATATTAATATAACCATTAAGTAGACACGAAAAGTGTTCAATAATATTTTGTTTAAATGTAAATAGGTTTATTACTTTGTTTTATTGTTTCAAAGGCAATCAGATAAATCTACAAAACATCGCTTCGGATTCTTTGTATGCAATGGTACCAAAAATACTGACAGTATTCCGTTGTATGTTTAACCAGTTGATAAATCAATTCAATGCGAATATTTGCTATTTATTTAATATGTTTAATTTCTGTTTGGAACTTGTAGTATGTATTATCGGCAAAAATGACATTGATTTACAAAATGAAGCTGGATTGTTTAATAGCCGAGTATAATATATTATCAACCTTGGGTGAAAATTTGAGTATTAATTGTCTAATAAACACAGCGCCACTAAACTTCCACATTTAAGAGACAGTAAATTAATAAAATAACAATTCTCTATTTCAAACTGTATTGTTTTCGTCAGTTAGCATGCAGTAATAACACGCTGTACTAGTTTAAATTAAACTTCATACGATAGTTGGATTTTCATTTTCGTACAACAAGTTTTTCTTAGGAATGTATTTAGTTCCAGTCACAATTTTAATTTGTCTCAAATTACTTTTGAATGCGTCAGTCATTAATGTTAAGGTTAACAAACATGTTACCTATGCGCATATCAATATTGTTTGAAGTTACAGAAATGGCACACGGGCATTAAAGTCACGTGATGCAAAATGTTTAGTGGTGTCCATAATTATCTGTAGACTTCTTGATTAATTCAATTTATGAGTCAATCGAATGGACGATGATTTGCTGTTTCCATATAATCCTCCTCTCACTTTGGGTTAAATGACAGGCGTTGACGACCGATCACAGTCATATATAACTGAAACGTATCCCACGCTCAACAAAAACATAGGAAGCAATAAGTTAATAGTATAAGCGAATAACAATGTAATCGTCAATCATTCGTAAGATGGATTCATTTTTTTAATGGCGGAAGAAGATAATTTATAGCAATAAATTACGTTGTCGGTAATAGGGGCAATTTGTCGTGGAGTTGTCTGAATTGAGCCGTTTTGTGCGTTACGCCCTTA
>DWQQ01000170.1:0-13415 GCA_018244775.1 Oxynetra roscius flavomaculata
ACAATTATACACAATTGAAATGAATTTGTTTTCACTATAGATAGACCAATTTTAATGCAAAATTTTCAACTCGGCATCATGTAGCTCTCAGTTCGTTCATCTGTTAAATAATTCAACTGTAGTGTTGCTCCAGTTTCCTATCAGTGGAGATGTTATAGTCTGAGGGAAACACATTTGTCCTATAGAAATTATTGAAGATAAAAGCGATTTATAGAGTTTTTCAAAGAATTTTCTCATGAGTTTAGCATACTAATCCTTGAGGGTTTAAAATTAAGATGTAAATATGTATATACACGTGTTAATGATATTTTTCTTTTTTATTATTAAACCTTAGAATGTCCATTTGTCTTAATATTTTCCTATAATCATCAAAATAATGCAAGAATGTACTTTTGATATTGTTAATCGGGCTGAGTTTCTAGTGCATCGCCCAATTGTCCTGCGTAATGCATGAAAATGTACAGCAAAGTTCAATGTTAATTGGGTTTTTTAAAGTGAAATTTAGGGAAAAATTTAATTAAATTGTCACTGAAATATAATTTGATATTATTTGGGTCGGCAGCTATAATATTATGATGGCTTAAGCTGGTGTATGGCCTGAGTTATATATTGTTCAGCTTCGGTTTCTGCAATGATAGCTGTGATTAATGTACTGATTAACAAATGGGAGAACGAAATGTTTTATATCTAAATTAAACAAATTTTTAAATGTTAAAATTAGCTACTAATGAGAAATACGCTGGTTATGTGTTATTTATTGTATTATTTATTGGTTTGTTAGAACTTCTTTATGAGTGAATACTATTAATCAATCTGCTATAATCAGCCTACATGTTCCACAAATTTTAAAACAAGCTAATAATCTATATATAACATTGAAAAATAATTTTCAAACTAAACTGACATCAACAAGAAAAATTGTTGCTTTTAGACTAACATTGGATTATGAAAATAATAAAATATTTGGTACTTAGATCTAATGTACAAAAAAGGAAATTAATGTTTTGAATATTAACAGCATTAAATTGTTAATTGAATATATTGTTTGTTTTCTTTCAATGAATCATGAATAGCAGGATGTTTTGTTAGAATAGTCATAATTCAATAAATTCTCCAGATTGTTGGTTTAATTATCATGATTGTTGTAAAAATAATTAACTATTTATCTTTTTGCATTACTATTTTAATAATTGCTAAAATTGCAGAAGTCCTATGATATATGTGGATTCCTTTCAGGTAACGTAACAAATATTGCCTTAGTAACAAATCCATAAAATAGTTGAAATGCAGTTTACATTATTACCAAGAATATAGATCTTCTCTGTACTCAAAATCTTACTTTTTTTCAGTCCATGGAATCATCTTTCAGCGATATGAAATCAGCTTCTGCTTTCATAAAAGCAAAATACTTTTATATATTTCTTTATTTTTTATTCATTGGGCTGACTCAAAGTTGAAACCCCAACAAATTGTTTTTCATAATTATCTAATGTTGTATGTCAACATTCAATATTGACACTGACTCCTTGGTGCTTCAATTTGATAGTGTCTTGCTTACCGGTTTTCGAGAATGATTCAGGTGTGTTCCTTTTTGAATTGATAATGTATATATGATTCGAATATGGTCTTCTGAAGTAAAATATATGCATATATTTGTTTGAAAATGATCAATAGAAAATATCTTGACACAATTTCGATATCCTTTTTCTAAGCCCGTACAATTTTGTAGCGTGATCGTGACTGTTGGACACACAAAAATTCATTGCAAGTTTCTATTCTTTGTCACTGTTGTATTTCTAATCAGCTATTGGACACAGTAGGGCGTGTTATTATAAAAACCCATTCCTGCATTGATTTCTTCCCCATCGTAAATATACAATAGAATAATCAAAACAATAAAAGGAAAGATTCTAACTAGTAAGTGTTAGAATTAACATTAACTCTTTGATAAGAATGTCAAAAAATATTAACACAAAAGTAGTAAAAAAAGGGCATTGTCCGAATGGCTAGGGCCACAAAATAGAGTTAATGTTCTATTTATTTGAAATCTGACATTGACATTTGACAGAGAATCGAAAATTGTAAAATTTGGGTTGATTCCTAATTCTATTTTGCAAGCAGAATTACTAAAAATGTCTGTACGTCTGGGTGGTGCTCTCAAAGAGCTGAGAATTCACCTGTGCCAGACTGGCAAGCAGTCCGCCGGCGTGAGGTATTTGATTACATAAACAGTACTCTAACCTCTTAGGAGACCAACATATTCTCGTTTATTTTGACTTGGATTCCTTGTAACACTATGGGAAAGTTTTATAGCACTAATTTTAGTACTTTGGCATAAGTCAACAATTGTCGAAACTAAAAATTAGTAATTGAAACTTAAACAATACGAGATACTCTTTACGCAATGAATCGGTTAAAAATTAGGTTTAAGTTTGTTTTAAAGAGACAATAAATTATATTGCAGAGAGTTCATACAGAAGAACTATGTGAACATTAAGAAAGAGAATCCCAAGTTTCCTATCCTGATTCGTGAATGCAGCGGAGTGCAGCCTCGAGTGTGGGCTCGTTATGGTATGGCTTGTTATAGTTTGCGCAAATATGCACTATATTCCTTCACCTGTATTACAAACTGTGTGCTCAGCCTGGAACTATTAGGAAAATTACTCGTGTTTACTGGGCAAGCGTGCAACATCGTCAACCACATCATCACTTAACACCAGGTGAGATTGTGGTCTAACGCTGGCCTAGTCCCATTTAAAAAAAAAACAATAATTAAACTGTACAACAATCAGATAGTTTGTAATAATGTTTTATGGGCAAAACTATCGCTGACAATGTTTCTTCAAATTTAAGTTTGTTAGATAAAATTCCTACAAAACAAACACCACATGCAGCACTGTACCTCTCATCAGTTGCAGCCATACATTGCTTTTGTTCCATCTAAATTAATAATAATGCCTATGAGCTATATTATATTGTGATTTCAGCAGCACTAGATAAGGTCATGTTCCATACAACAGATAAACACATCTTTATTTATTAATAGCCTACCAATTAAAAAAACCCACCCACTCATGTATATCTGAAAGATTTTTTCTATATACAAAGTGTTAGATTAAGTACCAGTAGTTTTTTTTTTATACCACAATGGTGGCAAACAGGCATACAGTCTGCCTGATGGAAAGCGGAGATCCTTCTGACTCAGTTTAGACTCTCAAAAATTCTCCACTCACTGTGTTTATCTAAAAAGAGTTAAATGTATTGCTATACTTATTTAAATCTCGCCTTAATATACACAGACAGAAGCATTTTGTGTTACATTGTAAAGGTACTGGGTACAATTTCAGTATAGTATATACATCTGTGATCAGTATACATATCTTGGGGATAACCTCTGAAGAATGATAAGTGAGAGTAAAATATTTAATTATGTAAAACTTATAGATCGAGGTTGTGAAGCCAGCGAATCACTGTGTGACCTCACCAGTGAGCAAGTGATGGGTGTAATTAGAAGAATAACTCATAAGATGTATTTATCAATTACAATGTATTAAGTAGTTTTCGGTACAGCTAATAGTAGATCATGAGTAAAATGTATATGAGAATTATTAATGTACTGTTTTAGCCATGGATACTTATAGTTCTGAAGTCTTGAGCCTGTTTTAATTGATTTGCCTACTGAGCCCTCTTTTCAGTTTTTTCATCTGCTTTCCTCCACCCACACTGTGCAGCTCATTGCACTATCTAGTAGACCAGCAACAGATTGATGTTGGTGGATGATGTTGATGTGTTGTCTTATTTCTGCGGCAAATTATATTGATATGTAATTTGATTAGCGTTCTCTATATACCTATACCTCTATATACCTTATTAGCATTCTCTATATACCTCAAGGCTTATACCAATTTGTACAATACATTTGGAAATGGAATGCCAGTGGTGGATCTACACGTTTGCCTCCAGTAGGATCTTCAAATTTTGCCACCCATACTGACCTCTACAATTGTTAGTGTAGACCTAATAACATTTTAGGTATATAAATAAGAATCTATTTAATGTATATAATACATTAAAAAAAATTGGCCCTAAATTTGCCACCTCTATAACAGGCCACCCAATGTGCCAGCCTACTGTCTGCTTGTAAATCCACCAGTATGGGACGCTTAAACTTAAGAAAAAACTGGTTGATTCCAATACATTATCTACAATATTTTCGCATATAAAAAAGTATCTACACTATTAAAATAGTAAGATTTAACAGCTGTGCCTTATATGTGTAAGTAGTTAATAAACAATAGATTAAAAGTCATAGAAAGTTACTATACTATAAGATTATGTACATTCATAATTTGATGTGGCTGATATAAGTACAGTATAAAATGTGCAATAAGTTCTAGAAGATTAAATAAGCAAATATATACATATAAGGATAAAGAGGATTTTCTTTCATGTTGTCCTTTTTTTTCATGTTTCAGATAAAGGTGTCGAACGAAGCACTTCTCTAACAAACTTAACAGCTGACGATGTCTTGAATGCTGTGAAACAACTAGTGAAATAAATTGTATTAATTAAACCTTGCTATGTATATATTATAGTGAATAGAATATTCTGAATTTGTTTGTGTTAAATAAAAGAGTGTTGTTACATAAATAATTTATTATGCTTAATAAAAGTCTAAAATTCTGTTAACAAACACTGTGGCGCTGTTGGTTACAATAAACTCTAGCATTTAGAACAGTCAAATCTATTCATTATTTACAAATTATTAATTCCTGTACATTTAACAAATTTTATTATAATTAATTTTTGCACAATGCACATTTTTTTTGATTTGTTTATACAATATGGTTTTAATTCTTTACCGAGTATTTTTTTTCATGACTGTAAATAAACATATACAAATAATATATATACCAATTCGGGTATAACTCCAATGCATACACAAACAAGATGTGATAAGACGTTTGCTGAAACATATTATAACAGTTGCGTATAACAACAAAGAGGTGGACGCTGTAGATAGACAGGTGGTGTAAACGGCCACACTGATGTACTTCTATTAAAGTTTTATGTTAACAATGAATTTGTTGTCGACTCGAATAATCAATACCTTAGTCTAATCTGACGTCGTAACATATTATTTAGCTATATGATACAAACCACATTGATCAGTGAGCGCAAAATGTTCTACATACCCATTTACAGATCAGCATTTTTTTATCTATACTATGTATATCATTACATCTGTCTCTTAAGTGTATATAAAACTAATTGATTTCAAACAACAGTTTTATATTACAGAAGTAACAATTACACATAGATTGAATCTCCTATAAAACAATTATTGTAGCCCTATCACACGTGTCTGCAGTTCAAAAATCTAATATTTGGGATTGAAGTTCTATTTGACAAGTTTAGAGTTAATATGTTTCCGGATATCTCACCCTGCAAACTGGAGGACACAACAATATTGTTCTTTAGATGTGATATACATACTGTGGGTTTTCCCTTTTGCAAATGAGTATGCAACTACAGCTCATACTTGTTTGCTTTTATTATGAACACTTTAACAACAACAAAGAGATATACATACAATTTGCATAACTCTTTACACAAAACCAAAAAACAGACCTGTCACATAATACTCTGTGTTTTCTGTAATAAGCTTATATTTATAAAAACACAACCATGAACGAT
The DNA here is from genome assembly GCA_018244775.1 of Oxynetra roscius flavomaculata. Classification (NCBI taxonomy): domain Eukaryota; kingdom Metazoa; phylum Arthropoda; class Insecta; order Lepidoptera; family Hesperiidae; genus Oxynetra; species Oxynetra roscius. Next base: position 5,698 of record DWQQ01000170.1, read on the forward strand.
TTTTTTGTAAAATCACTGTGAAACTTAACAAGTGCACTTTGTACCTATAATAGTAGGGTCAGTTCTTCCACATTTTTGTAACATTTAAATTAAGTACTAATTTCGTTGACTCATTTCACTGTTTCCTTTTAATTCTTTTAAATAAGCTGAAAGTAAATTTTTTCTACCTTATTCACCACATGCATTTTTTGTACATTAAATCTTCTATCCCTCTCAATTACATCTGGATTGCTTCAAGAAGGGAAGAAAGCAAACATACAAAACATGTAAGCGTGTTTATAAATAAGGCAAACTTTTCTAACGAAAATGTATAAATTAAAAAACCCAAGACTACTTTAATACCGTCTAATACAATGTGTTGTAGAGGCACTGCAATTACCCCAATACATTTCTACGTATAAAATGAAACAGTATAATGCTATCCCGCTCTACGATCCAACTTGTAACTACAATCTAGACAGAAAAGCGACAACACGACTACTAGTAGCTAATCCCTTATATCCGCTAATTTATTTCTAATCACGATTTCTAGTTTCGTCAGTGGAACGCTGGCAGTCCGAATATTTCCGGTTGGAATTTCGCTAGCGATGGCAGTACTATCGTCGCGTGGGTAGACAATCTTTTGTCTAAGTGTGGGTCTGGCACCATGACAACTTGCATGCCGGCCTTGATGCCGGCAGTGACTCCGTGCGGTGAGTCTTCGAATACCAAACACTAGAACGAAACAAGAAAATGATTTTACCAAAAGAGGATTAAGCCAGAGTAACCTTCACAATATATATTTACTATGTGGGCTTACAGCAAAGCTTAAAATATAATCTCAAATGTTTGAAATGAGGAAATTAATGATCATAATATTATATACACATAATCATGTAGACTCTTACTACTATTCGTAAATTCTGTCCATAGTTACAAAACATATTGCCACCAAAGCAGTTAACAGCATCATAAAGCGGTATGTATAATGCAGGCAACACATTTAGGTTTGTCAATTGTTGTTAATACAACTAGCACAAACAGTTAAAATATATTTTTTGACATACTGTATTCTTTATAGTTTACACTGAGGAATATTAATCAGCGGACAAAACGTTGGCAGGCGTATTCCTAGTAGTGTTTTGTTAAACATATTACACACTGAGACAATGTTGGAACAACATTGGATAAAATATAGCAAACAAGCAACCAGCGGTCATCAGTGACCGGACACCTCAAATTGGCCTCTAACACAACTTCAGACATTAAACAGTTAGTGTCAGTTACTTCAATTACTTGTTCAATTAGATATTAATTGGTACTAGTATTATTTAGTATCGAGTAGTCTATACCTTTTGTTAATGTTAAATAAAATACATTAAAAACTCACCTTTGAAGGATCCGGTTTATCCGGGAACCGAGCAGCGGCCACCAAGAATATATCAGGATGTGGTTTGCCATACTTCACCTCCTTGTCTGTACTCCCCATAACCATATGATGGAAGTAGCTGAATAGTTCTTTATGGGCCGCTATCTTGGTTTGCACTGAACGATCGCTGGAGGACGTTGCTAGCGCGAAGGGCACCTGTGTTTTGTGAAGATGGCGGATTAGCCTTTCAGCGCCTGAGGAGGAATAAGAGAATTTGTGGCATTCATTATATATTTTTTAACTTCAATAGATTAAGTTACAAAACACTGCAACATCCAGTAATATTTATTGTGAAATATATAAGGAAATAAATCCCAGAAGAAATTCAAAAGTTCTTTAATTCACCTTTCCAATCTATATATATCCTAGACAAGTCATAATTTATAGCACATATTTTCATAACAAGTGGGCTAATGAAATGTTATCCAAGGTTTAAAGGTATTTTGCATAAAGTACACCCTCTATCATCAAACCATCTCGGGACAGAGAACTCGTCTAAAACTATGAAGAACATAGGCTATGGTAACCAGACGAATAGTAAAGTACACGCCTTAGTACAAATTTACAATTTTAAATGCAGAGAAATACTCATATGCTGATCCTAGAAAGGTTTGTTCTGGGCAGGAAATGAATCGACACCTCCCACCTCAGCAGTGTGGTTCACTAACAACTACACTAATAAGCCAATAGTTATGTAGCTATGTATCCTCAAAATTTAAGAGCATCTTGATGAGAAAATACAAGATTTGCAATACCTTAAAACAGAAACATGGGACAAAAATAGCCGATAAAAATATAATCACCCACATTATCGCCTATAAAAAGATCCATTCCCTCCCCGACACGATAAGGTATCTGTTGATTTTGTTATTTACATTTAGATAGTGTAATGTTCCTCCGCAAATTGTAACATTGAGAATAACAAAATGAACAATTTTTTACATGTAAAATATAATTTGTAATAAGGTCATCACGACTAGTCACATAATGAACGGTTCTAATAAGAATTAGTCTTTATAATATAACTATAACTCACACATAGTCATCAACCTCAACTGAGAAAGAGTTTTTGCTATTGTATTATAAACAAAATATATCTATTTCCAAAAACACACACACACACATGCAAACAGAAATATAAATATATATGTGGGTATATATACATATATACATAATATATATTAATATATATGATTTTACACTCAGCACAGAAGAAAAACTTGTGCTCAATAGAATTTGTATCCCTTAGTTTAGCAGTCAATTTCAATAAAAAATGGAGTAGCGGGCCACCCAGACTATTATGCAGACTATATATACAATGCAATACTGTGGAGATGTCAAAGTCGTACATAGATGTGTGAGTGTATTTACTTGAGATGTTTTTGCCACTAGCATCGTTATTAGTTCAGTAATATTATATATTTAACTAGTCATCACTACTGATTGTGTTTACGTACAAATCTATATAATTCTCTTTATTCATTTGTTTGTCAATACTTATTTCTGAAGTATCTGAACACAATCTTTGATTTAACAGGGCAATTGAGTTCAGAATCAGAGATCGACTGGTCCCTTTGTCAAGTGATGGTCTGGACTGCAAGCCGGAGATGGTAGGTTCCATTACCCAGGATTTTTGTTGGATGGAGACAAACTTTTGTTTGTTCTGTGCTTGAGTCCAAAAACTTTATATATAAGTATATGTTTGTTAATTTATATATATTTATGTACTTTATCAGCTGCCCAATGCTCATAGCCCTGGCTCACTTATCACTTAAAAATTGTTGCTAATACTATTTATTATCTATATTTTAAGGAAACACAATTCTGTTTTTGATTATTACAAACTTATATTTTAATATGTATTTAATAGGAACAAAGGTGTTAGAAATCTGTAGAAAGAGCTCACACGAAACGAAAATATGAAGAGACATTCTGATAACACTCTGTTCCCAAATATCTAAATTGTTCACTGTCACATTAGAAGTAGCACAGACTTTCAGTTATACCACGGCTGGATTAGAATTCATTGCAAAGTAAAATCACAATAAATAACACCATGAAGCAGACAATGAGTTTCCATAATGGTCAATTTCAAAATCGTCATAGTGTTTTACTTGAGTCATTTATGAAATTTATTGTACCTAACAATTACTTACCTTACTGAAATAAATTTGATAACAACTTTTACATATTACCATAGATTCAAAGTCAAAAAAAATATTTACCATCAAGTAAAGGTGCATCTGCTAACATAGTGTCTCCTAATACCAAAAGTTGATCTCGAAACTCGGTCGGAGTGATGGGAAGATTTAGTTCCTTACACAGGATCTCTGAGAGACGCTGCTCTGTACCGCCCAAGACCTTCATCATGAGCTCATCAGTGTACTTATGTCCATACTTGGCACAAAGCTGAGTGATCATTTTCTTGTACACTTGCTCAGTGTCTGAAAGATATTTGCTATCAAATAAATTGTTATGTGAATCCAGAACTACATGTCTAGAGACAAAATTTGTTTCTGTTTATCATGTTCACAAGGATCAGATAAAAAACATTTTTGTCTTTTAAAATTAATATGATTGTTTTAATTGAATTTTTTACAAGTTGCTAGCTCGTTGGCCACAGTTCCATGAGAAGTAAGAAATAATTAACCCCAATCAAGCGCACATTATTGGAATGTAAGATTTGCCTACATTTTATTATTTTTACTGCTAACATTCAAATAGCTGTTTTAAAGTAAGATATATAAAATATAACGAAGTATAAAAAATATTTGATGCATATCCAAAATAATAAAGTATGTGAAATAAAAAAAATATATCTCTTATATATCTCTTATATACTCAGTGATATACAAATTAAGAATTTTTTTATTTTAATAAATTAACAAATAAACTTTTTCAATTACTCTAAATAAATCGAAAAATTTAGCAGTAAGATGTATTTTTTTTATTACATTCACTTTTATTATAATTTTAAAATATCTAAATAAACCAATCAAGTAAGAATAAAAGTTTTTTTATTGCTACATTATTTTCACTCTTAAGTGTATGTAAAAGATATCTTAAAGAGGCTGATTCTATTGTGTAAAATTGCATACGAATAGAATATAAATATAACCTTCATACATTAACATTGACAACAATGAAAAAGGTCGCGCGGCAAAGTTCTGCCTCTTACCTAATAGAAGTCCATCCATGTCAAAAATGCAGTGAGTCGCCTTTTTTACACCTTTTGACGATAAATATCTCCTCCCGATCGCATTTGACAGAGATTTTAACAAATACACCCTCATGTTTCAACCTCTAAAAAATATTGTAATAACACCGAAAAGTCAACTATTTTCTCACTCTGTGTAAATTACTGCCAAACTTAATCCACCAAAATTTTTATAGATTTTTTCTCAATTTTATTTAGAATTCTAGTGCACTTGTGAAAACTACGCTCGGCTACTACTAAACATTTCGTTGATTGATTTAAATTTGACAAGCGTGAAAAATTGTATAATATTTTGGTTGCAACAATTGATTCTATCTCTTTCTTTTAATAAAGTTAGAATGCTAGATAGAAAGAACAAGCAATTTCTGTGTTGCTACTTGGCAATCCTCGCGATCCCAGCAAATGAATGCATTGTCGTCATAATTACGTCAATATAAAAATCTTAATTTAATGATGTAATTTTTTTCATTTGGATGATGGATAGTTATACATTATAAACTAGAAACTATAAACAATCATATTAAATTGTCTATCAAATTATTCGTGTTGGCAACTATATCAGACGTAGTACTCTATTCGCTTTCAGCGCACTTCAGACCGTGCAGTTGGGCTGCGATCGTCATGGATCGCAGTTAAGTCGTCGTGTGCCGTTTTATGGCGTGAACGTTATCCAAAGTTTTTATTAAAAATCGTTTACCGGTAATTTTATTTATGAAACGTTTAGGCAAATAAATAAAAATCGTTTGTTAATCATAAATTAAAATTATTGCGAACATGGCTGTGAACGTGTGTTGTTGTGTTAAACTGTCGCCTAACATAAAATCGATTTTTGGTTTAAGAATGAGGAGCCAAATATTGTATTTTATGTTATTTGCGAGTTTTTTGGGAGTTGTTACTGCCGGGGACACGGAAATATCTTGTGCAAGTGTGCAAAGTATCTTCGAAAAGAAAGGAATGTTGTCAGCGGTTGATATCCAAGCACTGCCGAATTCAGGTGAGAATCACGCGCTCTCTTACGGCTTAATAAGATACGCAAAATGATAATATAATAATATTGTTGCCAGTAAGTACATATATGTATTACTGATGTCTATCTAATATTCCGTAAATCGGTCCTGAATACAATACCATTTCAATTGCAGTAGAGAATTACTGCAATCAGATTAATTACAATTTATTGTTATCAAATACGAACCTAGAATTATTTTATCTTATAGTTTTATGGCATCAACTTATATATGCCCCCGTTAGTTCTGATTATCACCTGCAAAAGATCCCAAGCAGCAGTGACTACAAATGACGAACGATATAAAAACATGGATACAGCAACTTTATATTGGTTTTGAAATATTTCTCCTTTGTTATTTGTAGTTTTTTTTATCTTAAGAAGATGTTCTAAATATTTTTTATCTTTCATTTATCAAATAACAATCATGAAAAGAAAACCCGATATTGTACTATTAATTTACAATATCTATCAAAATCATCAAAAATAGGAAAGACTAATGTAGTTAATTGGCAAAGTACAAACAATGCAGATAATTTTCGTAAATATCCGCCCAAAGTAACGGGATGAAGGAATCAGTGGCCATTGTTACTCAAACCACCGGAGACCGTCCGCCTGTGAGCAAGGCACAAAATTTTTTACCTGTTGAAGAAACAAGACCCGTGGACGGCCAAGTTAATTATGCTAAAACTCCTTTCGCAATATACGGTCTGTTGTTTTGTTATCTCTGTACGGTCATCCTGCAATTATAGATTTCAATTGGCTCGATATCGCATGGTTTATTAGCATTTACTGATATCCAAAAATAGTGAAGCATTACCATTTTAGAAACTTTTAATTATGTTAGTATTTATCACACGTTTTTCTAACAATGCCATTGCCCTAAATGCACGTATTTCGCTCAAATTGTGGAAGCCCAGGTCAAAGGTTAGCTTTTAATAGAGGGCCATATATGACTCTGATGCGACTAGAAATACAGAAGTAAGTATATTACAACGTCAGCCGGTGGCAATCCTTATTTCTGCCTACCTCTATGTGAAATAACAATATTATGTACGTATATTTTGCTTAAAAACAAGACGCACACATGCGCCGTAGATTCTATAAGGTCGTAGATATTAATCAGATAAACACAGTTGAATTTAAGGCCGAAGATCGTAGGTGTATTTGATGCAGTGGGCGGCGTTGTGAAATGCACACGCTGCAACATAAACAGACCCACCTTGTGGTTCTGCGAACAAAATATCGTATTCTGTCTTGTCTTCCTGCAGCATTGACTTGTTAATGTCACCACTCTTATCTCATCGATATAAAGCTCGGTTTTAATCCGAAAATCTCAATGCCAGAATCGCTTTTAAATTTAATCGGAGAGGCTGGCGAGCGGTGGGCGGGTAATGGAGCGTAGGCGATCGACTCGCTCGAAACGTTCCTATTCGTTTCGACACGCTTTTCAGACATACGCATGGATTTCTGAAAGATTTTACGCCGTTATTAAGCTCACCGCTTACTTCCTACGAATGTTCTAGAAAATTTGCTTCTGGCAACTATTTACTTGGTAACGGCGATTTAAACTTTCTTCGTATAGTATCATGTATTTCCACGTAATGCTGGTCGAGTATTCGAGGATCGCTTAATTTCGCAAAACTTAAATTATGCACTGTGAAGATAATAATCATGTTTCATTGTATACAGTTCCGAGTAGCCTCATTGATCGGCACCGCGCAGTCATTACTTCGACCGTATTTAGGTATACGAAAGTATGCACGCCGCAAACTTAATAGCCGCTGGGAGAATGCAAGGATGAAGAATTTCGGCTGAAGTACTTCTATTCGGTGGCTTCTCACGAGTGTTATTATAATTATCACGATGGCCGACACCGATGAGAGGCCAATATACTCGAACAACCGCGGTATTCACACGTGATTGAATTATGTTATCCTTCGGGGAGTTCTTCGTTTAGGGAAGTATTATGTTCCCGCTAAAAACGTCAACTTACCGGCATCTCCATTAAAATAAATAAATAAATAAATAAATAACCGTCACGCCAAGTCCCTAGCGGGGTAGGCAGAGAGCACGGAGTGCCAAAC
>DWQQ01000171.1:0-11825 GCA_018244775.1 Oxynetra roscius flavomaculata
TGATTATAGGTTTTCTGTGCATAATGACACATAACACCCAGCGGTCTTGTTACCTCATGATTATCAATATAATGAGAGCAGCCACCATGAAATACCAGTGGCAAATGTCTGTGACCATATAATTCCTTAGTTTCAAGAATCTCTTCATTCGTAAAGCGATAAAAAGTTATGCCACCATCTTTTTTTAAATACAAATCAGTAACTTCAATATAAGGAACAGTATCTTTATCTTTAAATTCCAGCTTTGCAATTTTAGCAGGGGAAAAACCCATTTTTTCCAAGCTAGTTTTATATAAGCGATGAATAATACCACAGTAACGTCCATCACCCTTATGTGGCTCATTACTATGTGGATCGAAGAAGAAACTTTCAGTACCGTTTATTGCCCTGATTTTAAAGGTCAATTCATCATCTTCGATATCTTCGTTATTGTAACCAAAACCAACATAAAGCGCAGAATATCCTCCTATTATTGCTTCTTTTAATGCTTTGCTATATTCCACATAGTGATCTTGACTAAAGATCAGATCCGTGATATGATTATGCATCAATTGCATGATCTCCGGATCTTTGCTCTCACCATTAACCTTAAGCTCCAAGTCATACCTTTTGTCGCGTACAGTGTTTAAAATCTTCTCAGCCATCGCAAATGTGACGTTGAAAACTATCGGTTCTGCACCAATATTTAGCAGCTCTCGCTGTTCATTTTCAGTATATTGCTGCCCCATGATCACGAACTTATGCTGCCGCCGTGCCTGCTCGATATTTTGACTCCAATAATCAAACCAACTATTGCGCAGTCTCATTAAGTACTCTAGCTTAGTCATTTCCTTTTACCCGTCCACGAAGAGCTACTTTACCACCACTCATAGCTGCTTTTTTAAGCATTTCTAAGATGAAACCACTTTGTTCTTCGATAATCTTGCCTTGCAAAGCAGATAGTAGTTCTCGTGTTACTGGATCTTTGGCAGAACCAAAAGAATATTGGGCAAATAACTTAGCAATTTTGCCATCTGCAAATCCATTGAGACCTATTTGTGCTAAGACTTCTTTTATAGCTCCTCCAGATAAATGACCAAACCATCCTGTTTTATTAGCAAACTCTGTCAATTTTTCTGAAGCAACAGGTGCTATAAACTTATTTCTAATAGCGTCAGCATTTTCTAACAAAAAACCTCTAATTACTTGGTCCTTAGTAAATACTCCGTTGTCAATAGCAATCTTTTCAGGTAATTCACCAAATACTTCAGCTACTTTTCTAACGTTCCCTTTCTCTAAGGCACTACTCGCACCGCTTAGTAGCCCCATTGTTTTACTGACATTGGCACGCAGCGGTAAAAAGTGTTCTTCTAGTTTGCTTACAACATCTCTGATCTGATTTTCTGGTACATCATATTTTTTGGCTAAATTTCGAGAAGATTCCCTGAGTCCTGATAATATATCGGCAAATTCTTTGGATGTATAATTTCCATCTTTACTAGAAAACTTCTTTGCTAAATCCTTAGCAACAATTCTTTGAAAAGGATTGTTAGTTTCCTTAGTAGCACTCTTTAAGAACTTTCCTACATCATTTACTTTAATATCTGGTACGTCTTTTATTGCAGTATCAAAACCACGACTAACTACATTGCGTACAGGTTCTCTACCCTGTTTAAACAGACCTGTTACTGCTTTTCCACCTTTAGCTACCACATTACCCAGCCCATGAGCTGCGAGAATCAAACTGCATCTTCTTTTGTATCAGTAAACGCATTAGAGAGCGCATTTGGATCACCTGCCATTCCTCTTTCAGCAGCAGTTCCAGCATATGCTCCTACCAAACCTCCAAGACTGCCTCCTATAAACATCCCAATAGGTCCTAAAGGTGCCCCAAGCGTAGCTCCTATTGCAACAGCCGGAATATCCGCTATCATCTGTAACCCCAGTTCTCGAAAAAAGTTTTTCTTTATCTCCGGTGGTTCATTAATAATCTCAGGATTACCTGAAAACTTAATTAAAGTATCAAGTTCATCATCACTTAAGCCTTCAATCTGACTATCAAGTTTTCTCGTAGCTTCTTCCTTCACGGTTGCCTGTATCTGTGGATCTTGCATTAGCTGACCAAGCTGTGTCTCATTTAGCCCTCTAATTTTCTTCTGAATATCCCCAGCACGGGCATCAAGCTTTTCCCTCGTTTCATCAAAAAACTTCCTCCAACTCTTGGCTGAGAGTTTATTGACATCGAACTTTTCTTTGAAAGCCTCCACTGAATACTTATTTATAGGCAAACCCTCAATCTGCATAATTGCAGGTAAAAGCTCGCCTTCTAGGTAACGGCCAAACTCATTGCGAGCATTGACTTTAGATTCATCTCTAAAAAGATCCATAACTGAATTAATTTTATCACCATAGAGTAGCCTGGAAAATCTAGAATCAGGCAAAGCACCTTCCGCAGCACCCAGCTTCTCATAAGCTAAATCTATCGCTCTTTGATATCTTGGTACATTTGAAATGTACTCTTTTTCATCAGGTAATAACTCCTGAGCTTTAAGTTGTTGTTCCATGTGTTGCTTTTGGAATTCCTCAAAGCGTTTTCGTTCCAAAAGTCTTTGCTCATATTTACCCTCGAGCGCTCCTTTACCAAGACCACTAAGTAACCCTAACATCTTCCACTACCTTCAAAGTCTCCCCTATACTCATCAACAATACCATCGACCATTTCTTGGCTTCTTGATAAGTTGTTATCACTTTTTAACTTATCCTGAGCAAAGACTAGATGCTTCAGCTCACCACCATCAATCTCATCACAAAGTCCTAAGCCTAATTTAAGTATTAAAGCATTTTCTAAATGCCTCATTTTCTGTTCTTTATCAGCAGAGTTAATTATATTTTGCAGCTCTTTATTGATTGCCTCACGTATAAGGCCTTTCGTGCTTTTTTGATTCTCTGTTTCCATTTTCCCCCCTCTTTAAATATTCTGCCCACAAAATGTTCAAACGCTTAGTTGCTTCTGCAAAATACGTATCGTAATTATCCTCGTAGGTGTACGACACAATATCTTTAGGTGCTAATAAATCTAAATTAAATTCTTTCTTTTCCATAAATACCTTTCAATAAAAAGTTAAACTTGTAACTGTTGTATCTTTTAAATTCGAACTTAAAACGTACAACTCCACCATTAACGCCAAAAAGGTTATAATTAAGTTTTATGACTTTCTCTCTACTATCTTCAAGTTCAGTGCCAAGAATTGTTAATCGATAATCTGGTTCAAGAGGAAAATCCCTCTTGTAGGAAATAAACATATCAATAAACATGCCACCTTCCTTGGAATTTAGCTGCTCATTGATCGTATTTTCATAGAAGTACAAAAACGTTAGCTGTTCGGTTACATAAGGCTTAGACGATGGAAAATAATCTGTTATTATTATCCCATCAAAAGTAAAAACATTATCAACATTGGGCTCTAACAAGCCACTAGCTTCGCAAACTGTGATATCAGAGCTACCATCATTAATAAGTAAATTATAAACTTTATGCTTAACATTGATGTGATAATTGGCAGAAAAACTATTCTGGTTTTTAAGCAGTGTCCAAATACCTAAATTCAAATGCAGACAGAAAGCAACGTTCGGATAATATTTGTTATTTAAATCACCATTAGGCAAATTAAAAAACAATACATAATAAGTATTATTGTTATAATTGAACATGCTACTGACCGCATGATCACTTAAATCGATACTGCTTCTCTCTAGTCGGAAATAATCGAAAAGAGGAGCATTATCGAGTATTTTCATTTCTTGACCATCAAAACGAATGACTACAAATTTGCCATCGATTAAATGAAATGCACCAATTAGATAATTGCCATCATTTTCTAAAGTACGTTTGCTTATTAGCTTATAGGGAAAACTTAATTCTCGTCTTTTGGTCAGTGGAAACAAACCATCACTGCTTGGTTGTCCGTACCATACTTCCATTCCACTTTGGGTAAAGATACAGAGATTATTATTGATTGCACCAAGGCCTACACCTTTGCCAGCATATGAAATAATGGTAAATGCTTCCCACTTTTTAAATTCAGCAAAATCACTAGTATAGAACACTTCTCCTTTGCTGCTACTTAGCAGGTAGAGAGTTGAGTTCATAACCTCAAAATCTACAATATCCTTTGGCTTTATATCGCCTTTTGAGGTATCAATTTCAGTAAAGGTATCATCTACGAGCTTATAAAGTTTGCCCGATATCAACCAAAATTTATAGTTATTACAATTGCACATAGAAGGACGATCGTCCCTAGAGACACTCGCCAAAGTAAATATTGATTTATATTTACTTTTCGGTAGATCAATTTTATAAATTGTCAGTAAAAAAGTAGCACTCACCTTAGCTAAATAAATTGTATCGTCATTACCGTAGTAAAAGCCAACGATGACATCGCCAATTGTAAAAGGAATGTCAAAAAGTGGAAACAGTGGTGGTCGTAGCCGCAAACCTTCAGGGCTAGCCAAAAAGTTCATTACTGTAAAATCATCAATACAGTGACCATATTTAATGTCTCTAAGTAGTGGAATTTCAAAAGAATTCATTGTCTATCCAAATAGTTTCCTTAATACTTTGACTTCCTACACTGTGACCAGCACAAAGCCTATTTCTTATTTCATGATACTGTTCATTAAAACCCTGTGGCAGCGGAGTATTCAGCCGCACTGATAATTTAAAAGCTGTAGAATATTTCAAAAATTCTCGTTTTAATCCATCAAGACCAACTGGTACGTCCATTCCCGTTTTCTCACAACCAGCCTCTTTAAAGTAAATTACATATTTTTTAGATGATTTCACCGCCGGCAAAATTTTAATTTCACGACAAGTATCACGCGTGAGTAACATGTAAGATGGTAACCATGGCTTCCGTAGCGAATGCGCATAGCGTAAGTTACATCCACCATAGTGATCAATTAAATCCATGACATAGAAATTCTTGTAGTGGGTTAGATTGACATCAAAAGCTGGTTTTCTCTTATTACAACCATCAAACAAATAGCCACCACCAACTGTTTGACCGGGCTCTAATTCAAACTCCCGGACAACATCAGAGCCCAGCCAATAGTAATTTTCATGCAACTGATCAAAAGCTTCCCAAAAAAGCCTCTTTACCAAATCGAGCGTACCATGATGCTCAGAAGCATCACGGCGCGAGTTAATCCCAAGCATTCCTTGTATTTCCACAAGTAAATTGGAGAAACTATCATCATAAGTCTTTATCTCACTCATCTTTTTTATCGTCTTTCTTATCAGCAGTAGAAAGATTTTTGATCGTCTTAATATAAGTTTCTGGTTTTGGTGATTTCGGTGGTAATATCAAAGTTCCAACAAAAAACGGAAAGAAATCTGAATACATGTAAGCCATTAGTTCACCATATTCATATGGGGTATTCATGAGTACATATTGGCTGTCTACCAAAAACGACATTGCATTATTTTTTGTCGGTCCAAAAGCAGCATTTGGAGCAGATATTTCCTTGTAAAGATATTTGTTAGTTGAAGGTGCAGGCACTGGTCCAATCTTAAATATTGAAGCCGGTTGCCACCAGAAGAATGCTTTACAGTGATTTCCGACAACTTTTCCTTTAGCGCCTATTAAATACTCTTTCTCCGGAACATCAACACCATAGGTGATACCTGGTGACACCTGTACAGTAGCATTCGTGCTATCCTTCATTACAGTGAATGCTATTGGCACTCCTGATGGTATTTCATCCCTATCTCGTGCTAGCCACTCTTTGCCCTCTAGTTGAATGATATCTCCTTTTTTAAAGACAGGATTGAAACGATTATCTACCTCTATGTCTACTGACCCAGAAAAACCAAAAGTCACAGTCATAGAACAATATTCATCCATCTCTTTAACAATTTCTTTTATTGTTAACTTGTCTTTAGATGCCGGACCTGCCTTATGAAAATAAGTTGACGTATCGATATAAATATCAGCACAATCAAATGTCAGTGGTGATAGCATGTTTTTAGTGTCGCTAAGAAACATATCGCTTTTCGGCGCTTGCGTGTAATTTAATCCTGATTTCGTACGCAAAACTCCAATTGCAGAGTTTGGCATTGAACCTACAAGTCTTGAAGTTCTAAGTACACCACCATTAACACGAATCATATAATCGATAAGTGTACGTACCTCTCCTTCTATGCAGTCATACATACTATCTTCAGTAGAGCCAGCGCAGATAAACCCACGTGATGCTATCGTCTTAAATTGATAATCATTTATTGACCTAATCACCTGCATTAATAATTCCTGATAAACGCGCTCACCGCGCTCCATGAATGATGTTAAACTGGTTGGTACATTGCTAGGGAACTGATCGCGGTTAAATAAAAATTTGACGTCATCGACAAAAATTTCAGCCAAGCCAGAAACTCTCTTATAGTCAATTCTCATAGTTTTTTGCTTAACTTTGTGAATTTTCAAGTCATCATGATGTGTAAGAAATTCCAAATCATCGATTAACCCTCCTGCTGTAGGAATAAAAGGAGGCTGGACTAAAAAATGATCCTGTCCAGAATAGCGATTTGGAATATCATTAGCACCAGGGCCAGTATAAGCTAAGAGTGGACTTGAAAACAAAACAGTTTCAATCAGCCTTTGCGACAATAATGTTGTTCTGTAATATGTTGCACTTGTCTTAATAGTCATCAATATCCCCTAGTTCTGAAATAATCTTGTACTTGTTTAAATTCTGCTTCGAAGTCACTCGGAACATCGCTGTATTGATAATTGGTCGGTATCGCAGTTGCCTTATTACTTCGATGCAGTCCCTGTTTCAATCCACCAACTTCTTCTTTAAATTTAGACAGTGGCTTATTGCGCAGTTCCTGAGCTAATTGATCGTCTTTTGCAATATCAGCTAGTTTTTTAACAAAAGAAGTTTTGTTCTTTCCTTTTGCTATCTGCTCATTAATATAACGAACTTTACTTACAGTGAGCGTATCACAAAAATCTTGTAGATCCTGATAGTCTTCACCACTTAGAACTTTTTCAGCAAATTTCTCATTAGCCTTTACCAGCTCTAAAACTTTACGATCATCATCACCAAGCGTATACCCTTTGGCTATCGCCTCATCGATGATATTTTTCGTTTTTTCTAAAGTTTCTTCATAAAAATGATCGATTTCAGCATTTTTTTCACTGATTTCAATATCGATTTCATCGATTTTACTGTTTTGTTCAATCATGTTTTTTCTCCTATTTTTAAATTTATTTCATGTTAGCACCTTATGTAGTAGTCACACTTATCGTCAGTGATATTAGGAATGTGGAATATAGTTGTTCCCTTATTGTTAATATCATTGGCAATCATGTCTGCGAGTTGCTCTGGTGTCGTATCTTTTGTTGCTTTGACTTCTCTAAATTCTTTGGCGGTAACATTAGTTGGTGCTTTTCCATCACCATCAACACTCCACCATATTACTGTGTTAAAATTGTTACCAGTTTGGGTGTTATGAGATGTTTTAAGACCTATAAAGTCTCCTGCTTTCACTTCTTTAAATTTCAAGACATACAAGCATCTTTGCGTAAACAAAGCTTTATGCTGTATAGCATAGGTTATCACTGAATTTTTACCAGCAAACAGAACATTCGGTTTTCCTGGTGTTCTCTTGTCCGTTGCTGATTGTTTGTAAATAACGTAATCACCCCATGACTTCATTAATAAATCACTAGAATCACCATGAATGAAACTAGGGTAATCTCCACCACTAGAACTAATACTTGTACCATGTACTGAAGCCATTGAATACACAAACCATGGTGAAAACAAAAAGTAACTTTGTGAAGTACTAGTAGTATTATTATTGTGTTGCAAAAAAGTAGCGCTAACCGATGGTATATTTAAAGGAAAACCAATATCATAAACTCTACTACTAAAATTAACTGGATTAAAAAATCCACATAAACCGGAAGGATACGGAAATTGTTGATAATTAAGACTTACTGTCAAATAAAAAAAATTCTTTTTAACAGAGTAATTTATTTTAGTTTGCTCAGTTATTTTATCAATACCTTTATTGTATGGCACAACATTATTTGTATAATTATAAATTGAATTTAATTTAGTTATAGTTTGAAAATAACCTGGAAAATCAGAACCAGAACCCGCAAATTTTATCTCCCTTAAATTCATATTAGTCATTAGAATGCCACTACTTAAGTAATTAGTGGTAATGTCAAACGTATGACAACAAGTAGTAAGGTCTATGCTATTTGCTGCTGCAACATATTGAAAATCATAGTTAACATCTGAATTAGCATAGAATGTAGTTTCTAGCCATAGATGACCTATATCATCACCTTCGGGCTTCGGATTTACTACTCCATCTCCCTCGAATTTAACTTTAACATTATTATCCGCAATAAACTTCTTAATATACTCACTTGATATTGCATTAAACCAATTTGGTATGTCTTTGGTTTTAAGCATATCAAATGTAATTGGAGCATGATCTAGCTTGTTATATAGCCTTTTGTATTCAATGCCGAGCGGACTAATACCTGTTGAATCAAGTGTGCGACCATCGCACTTGAGCAGATTTATCTTTTCCTCGTCGACTTTTGCTCCTTTTGGGTAGGAAACTATTTCACCAATATTATCTACAAACTTAAGACCATCAATTGTAAAAACTAGCTCATTGTAACTGTTATCAATGCTATATTTATTTGCTCGAAATGAAGAAAATAATAAATTAGATTTTGCTAAATCAGAATTTTGTGTTGGGTATTTAAAATCAACTGCATGTATTGGCAATGAGGCTTCTGCACAATAAAAATTTGTCGCTTTAAAATTAAATGCTCGATTCGGTGGTAACAAAAACTTCAATGTCAAACTTTGATCATCGCCAATATCTGCAGGTATTACAAAGCCAAGCAAACTTAAACTAGTGTAATAAACCTTCGGAGTATCAGAATCAATTAAAAATTGATCAATTGACATAACTTGTGGCGGTGTTGATGATTTTGAACCAAAATCACGAATTGCCAGTAAATTAACTACTATATCATCACCACCTCTCCAAGCATAGAACTTCAGCCAAGCTCTGGCATCAGTACCCCATAACACATTAGAGCTCCTAAATGTTACAGCTTTCTGCAGAGGTGGCGTTGTCTCGCTAGGTTTTTCGCAAATAACGTTCAAATAAAAACGAGGATTGCCTTCATCGATCCTTTCAGCTTCGGTAATGTCTTTAATGAAAATCCTGTCTACATCAGTTCTATCCTGTATCGGTACTGAATCAGCATAAGATCTTAAAAACTGCCATGATAGTCCAGCAATTGGCACCTGCGAAAATTCAGGTGAAACATAACCAGATCCCTGCCCTCTATCATTAATTTGTAGACCAATATTAAATTGACCATCAATAAATAAGTTATCAGATAATATAGATGTAGCTGGATCTGCTTTGGATTGTTCTTGAAAGTACGGTAGATCATGAAAGATGAGTTCAGGAGCTGCAGCATTACCGTAATTGCACTTCAGTTCTACGGTATAACGATCTTCAGGATCATCAACGTCGACAAAGTAGTACAACTTATGAGGTAAAGCACCGTTTTCATCAAGCTGCAAAGGGTTTGGTGCCGGTACGACATTTCCCTCCTGGTTCTTGTAGTAGGCATTACGAAGAGTAGTTGGACTTCTTTTATCATAAAAATACATCCAGTACCCACTAGCTGGCATACCTTCCTTATTCTTGATAATATCTTGCAATACTATACTTAGTATTAACTTTTGTGTCATTTCTCCCTAACATCAGCAAAAGCCAGTTCCAGTATATGCCAAATTATTAATAGTTTATTAACACAGGTGCACAAAATTCTCTTTACATATCATCAACTTTCTTTATTGAAAAGTTCAGAAAAATGTTGTATAATTGTTACAGTAGTAGAACTTTGGTAAAGCATATGGCAAACTTAAGCACTAACATAGCTCTCAGTAAAGAAACTTTGCAGCACTTTGCTAAGCTAGTTGAGCTCACTAAGCAGCCAACTCAAGAATTAGCAGAAAGGCTATTTAAAGAAGCAATAGATCGTGAAATGGAAGACTTTTTACTATCTGTGGTTGCTAACGAGTATGACGTTGAAGGTGCAGAGACGGTTAGAAGTGAGGATGTAGATTGGAATACACTATTATCTTCTTAAGGAACGTTCTTAAGAAAAATCTTCCGGACCTTCCAAAAACGATAAGGTCAAGAGTTGTAGACGCAATACATGATCGGCTTACAGTCGATCCATTGAACCTTGGTAAACCATTACACCACAGCTTTAAAGGGCACAGAAGGCTAAGAGTTAGTGATTATCGCATCATATATAGCGTAAATACTGTAAAGCATGCAGTAACTATTGTTGCAGTAGGGCATAGAGACACCATTTATGAAGAGGCTTTGAAGATAATCGATACATATACTCTTCAGTAGATTCTATCTTCCTTTTTTATCAAGTTACATGAGTAAATTATACAGAAAATCTTAAAGATTTTATATATATAATTTTATACACCACTCCTTCCTGATCCATTCTCTACCTTAGGTGGCTTCGCTCAGCTCAAAGAAAGTTCATTTTTTTGGTTACCCCCCTATAAATTATATATTATATATATTATTATATATATAATATATAATTAGGGGAGAGGCGACGAAAACAAGATTTAGAGTTTGAGGAGCCTCCGGTTTAAGGTAGAGAATGGATCAGGAAGGAGTGGTCAGGGTCGACCAAATGCCACATGTTGATGAAGACATCAAGCCAATTATTGATTATTTTGAAGCTTATAAAAGCTACATTAATAAACTACTTGCAAACAACAATGAAATAGAAGGAATAACAACAGGAATACCTAGACTTGATACTATAACTGGTGGCTTAAAAGAAGGAGAATTAACAGTGCTTGCAGCTCGTACTTCAATTGGCAAGACCTCAATAGCACTACACATGGCTCTGCAAGCTGCAAAATTACTGAAAAATCAAGAATATGTCTGCTTTTTCTCACTTGAAATGTCAGCAAATCAGTTAATCAATAGAATGATCAGTATTGAAGTCAATGAGACAATAAACAATATTATCAAGAAACAAAACACAGAACTTTTACATAAAGGGATAAATCAAATAGTTTTTTTAAATATTCTTGTCGATAATTCAGGAAATATGGATTTAAATATCCTAAAGAAAAAAATCTCATTAATTTGCAGAAAATATAAAATGAAATGCATATACATTGATTACTTACAGTTACTCAGAGGATCGAAAGTAACCGAAAATAGAACTCTTGAAGTAACAGAAATCAGTAGAACTTTAAAAAATATAGCAAAAGACTTTAATATTCCTATTGTAGCATTATCACAAATAAGCCGTAAGGTAGAAGACAGACAAAATAAAAGACCACAATTAGCAGACCTACGCGAATCAGGAAGTATTGAACAAGATGCTGATCTAGTGTTATTACTCTACAGAGAAAATTATTACAAGGCTGATTCTAATAACGACTTAGAGATAAATGTTGCAAAAAACCGTAGTGGATCAACCGGAAAGGTTACAGTGCCATATCAAGTAAATACAGGGAGAATATTAAGTTGAAAGATCGCGGAAAATAGTGTATAATATTAATGGTTTTTAAGTGGATTTCTTATGGTTTTATCAAAGTTTTTAGATCCAAAAAACAATTACGCGTTCAAGCGTATCTTTGGTACTGAGAAGAATAAAGACATTCTTGTTCACCTTCTCAATGATATTCTAGGTCTCACTGGTGAAGCTAAAATAAAGGACGTGAAGTTCTTAAATCCTATTCTAAAC
>DWQQ01000172.1:0-13400 GCA_018244775.1 Oxynetra roscius flavomaculata
CTTGACTCCCCCATCAGCTAGTGCCCGACCTATTTGGTCGAGATAGGAGAGCCTTGGCCTCCCTCGACGCTTACGTCTTACTTACTTACGTGATGGACGTAAGAGTAATTTTAAATATCTTGGATAATTTTATGTTAATTTTTTGAACAATGACAGTGACATTTCTTAGGTCTAACAGAAATGGTTTAAGATTAAAATTATTTGAACTGTTCATATATTGCAAAAGCTTTTCTTTTATATATTTTTTTCAATTAAATGATGACTGGCAAACATCACACACAGGCATCATCTCTACATTAAGTAAATGCACACGCTCAAGTAAAGTACTATAGGCAAGCATTAATATCCATAACACGAGTATTTCTCAATAATATTATTAGCATAAGAAAACACGCAACCGGTTAATGCATATTTGTGTATTTACACTAATTTATATTCATATTATTTTTTGCTATCTGAACGTTATAATTATGTTCAATTATTATTCTGTTTATTGCCAGTTATCCTATAATTGTCATTCAAGATAAAGGCCTAGTCAAAGATAAGCTGCAATTGGGTACAAAGTTTGACCGGTTCAATAACTTTTCGTCGCACAATGGATATGTTGGGCAATATAATTGTATTTCTATTATATGACTAACAGTGTAACGAGACAGTATCGTAATAAATATGATAACATGTCTTAATATAATTTCATATTATCAAGGATCATAAAATTACAGGATGCCATTTACTGCTCAGTGTGTCAAACTGAGAAGATTTTTACATTCAGTGACTCAATACTTTAGACATCTATGTAGTAACAGTTATGACCTTACGGAAAAAACATATATTAGCGGGTCCGACATGTATCATACTGCGCGGAAAACCATCACTACCTACCAGGCTAGGTTTTGAATCTAAACAATCTAAGGGCTCACTTAGACCTACCCAAAAAAAAACAAAATCGGTTCAACCATATTAAAATATTACAATGAATGGTCAAGTGGTAAAAAATAAAAACCATTTTAAAATGGTCTGCTGTTTAGAAGCAGACCCGTGACATACCAACAACAGAGCCACTTACCTTACCCGGTTGTAAATCTAAACCACATTACTCAAACATCAAACAAAAAAAATAAAATCAGTACAATATTTTAAGATGATCCAGTATTATTTTATTTAAGATAATCCGGTAGTTTAAGATTCCAGTAGTTTAATATATATAAATAAGGATTTCTAAATTTATATAAAACATGATTCGGCCTTGCCAAATCTAAGAACATTAATTATACTTAGCAAGAAAAAATCCTTAACATTCAAAAACTCCTTTTGTCAATTGGTTTTATAGCTTATTGTATTTACTTAATTATAATTAATTCGCTCATTTATATATTTCCAAATATTAATTATAGTTTAATCACGAAATATTCCCAGGCAAATGGGTATCAACAAAATATTTGAATGATAATAACTTCAAGGATAACATTTCAAGATTCTAGACTTAATTATGAGAGGTCTCCAATACAAAAAAAATGTTTCATGAAGAAATATTAAATACATTTAGGTATAGTTGAATAACTGTATCACTTATATAAATAGAAAGTGATGTTCACGATGATGTGAATATTTTTTTTTTTAATATAAGTTACACTTTTGTAAGGTATTTGTGTTCTGTTTTATAAACACAATTTTAAAATGAAATAAAACATGCTTAAGCTATGGAGCTTATATGCTCTAAATAAATCATATTTAAACACAGTAATGAAATATAATTATCCTTTAAAACCACAGTAATTAACATTAATTATATGTGTTTGATTTGATTTTCAAATTGCATAGCTTAAAGGAAATAACCTAAACATAATTTATGACAGTATTTATTTATCAAAAAATATGTTTAGACGCTCTGAAATAAAGGTTAAATATATGGTTCTCCTTATTTTCTTTAAAAAAGGTAGAGCAAAGTGAAGCGTGACAGTCTGTTTATATGAATACATTTGTTCCACGATATCTTCAGCGGTTGTCTGATGTCCGAGCAATTGAATACAATCATGTGAATGTGATGCATCGAAAGAAGAATAGACCTAAAAACTAGTTATTCAAGGACCACAAGTACCCATGTCCCTATTAAATTTTGTCTATAATTTCATCTTCAACTTTTCCATCACTTCCCTGTTGGATATCGGCCTTCTCTCAGAATGAGAAGGACTAGGTCATAGTGTACCAAACTGCTCCAGTGCGGGTTGGCAGACTACACCACACACCTTACAAGTATTTTTCTATAAAATAGTATTTGTTTACAGCTAATACTCACCCCTAACACTTCGATGCCATCACAGAATGTCAATCCCATTAACCAGTCAATTTCATAACTGTGATTCATTATAAGATAGCCATGCTCCTTCCCGTAGAATTCCTCATACTCATCTTTTTTAACATAAATAGACAACTTCGTTTTCGACCACCATTCTGACATGAACACTAATTCTGCAAGAGGAGTAAACAATAAATTTGATTTCATAATCATTTGTATTTGATTTCATTTACTAAAAATGTCCATCAGTGCTAAATATAATTATATATTTATTGACAATATATACAATATGGAATAATTTGGTATATGGACAATACATTTTTAGATATGCACGGGGCTAAAGTGCCACAGATCAAAAAAATATTAATAATTGACTCTCAACAAATTATGCACATTCTCTATGATTTTATTATTTAATTAATAATTAGAACATGTTGTATGCGACTCATTTTATATCAAAGTATATTTAGCTATATATTCTGAAGTCAATATATATACTTACGACTGGAAAATGAATATGACAGATAGTAATTTATTTGTCTGTACAATTTTTTACTGAATGGTCTCAGTCCAAAGTACAAGAGAGCTTGTATCACATTGAGTATCAACCCCGATGTGAAGTAAGATATAGCAAAGCATAAATGTACAATCGTAGACTGCTTCAAAATATTCAAGTAATTCATTTTTGTGTCAGCTCCTTGACATAGTAACAGTACCTGAAAAAAAATTTATCTTTGTTATACACACAATTATTCAAGAGTTTTGACTGCTTGCCATAACTAATTAATATTATGACGATTATTCATAAAATTCTTCCACAATATTAATGAGTAGTTTACACTTTACTGTTCGTTTGGAACTCGTTATAATTAAGTACGAATGATATTAATATACATGAAAGTTCACCGCAGAATGAGTTTCTGGTGTACAGCTTGATTATCACAACGAACACCTTTCACAATTAATAAAACAATATTGCGATGAAAACGTAATTTGTCTAATCATTAAAACTGGAAGCGAACAGTTATCTGCAATAGCTCTTTAGTCTTACATTAAAAGCAACCGTTAACAAAAAGGCAAGCTAGCTGTTACTAATGCAAACAAGCAATTTATTTTGATAAGCGTGTTTTTATAATTGCGTAAAGATATTGGTATTAGCAACCTGCCTGCAACGTATACTTTTTCTCAAATATTAAATGATGTGCTACACATTACAATGTTAACAGTACATTATTTCGAAACTTCTATAAATACTTATTCGGTTAGGTTACCGTAATTATACTTACTTACTTAAAATTTATACAGTTGCAACGTTTTTTTAGATAAGGAAAAAAAGGAGCGAATTTCTTCAATGCTTTGTACCTCATACAATTGTTACACTTCTCCAATACGTGATTTGTACGAAACCGAAATTTATTTGTAACTTAAATGTGCAATCAGCGATGACTTCCTTCTACCGCTATAACTATAGAACTAGTAAAGATAGTATAAACCACAGGTAACACACGAACGAGAAGATCAAAAAGAATATAATAATAACTTAGTTACTACGTAGGGCGAAGCTATGGTTCTTTAGCAAATGCTTCACTAGCTGTGTTATTGTATTATAGTCATATTTCTACAGTACACTATTATAATAGAATACTACCAGGAATACAATTTTTATTGCAATATGCAAGTATTTGTGCCAAGTATGACAATAATCGTCAGATCACAGAAGATAGCCTATAAAGATATTTTTTATTTTTCTTCATATACCCTTAGTTTAATGTTTGCTTTGTTCGTTATTATATATTGCTTTTTCGTGTATTGTTTATTTAAAAGAAATGAATAAAAATACACATTAAAATCAGCCCCATATGTTAGTTACGAGATTCTTTTCTTCTGTGCGTTTTCTACTCTTAAAAGAATTATTTATATAATTTAAGCGATTATTTTATTTACCAAAGTAACAGCACAAGGATTTGAAAAATAAGTGGAGAGCGATAATTAGCCAATTTAAATAAGATCAATTTATTAATGGCTTTTGAATATTTAAAATTATAGTTTGATTTACTGCGTAATGTTAACCGATAATTATTAAAATTATATATATACAATTGTTAAACGTAACATCATGTTAACATATCTGAGCAATTATCATGTGCCAAATAGAATGTAGTTAAAACACAATACGCAATGAATACTGAATTTGATGAACTTTTTATTTGCCCAAATTTGAGCACCATGAATTAGTTTTTTTTATGTACGTAAAATTAACCAATATTAAATTATATTATTAAATTCTGCAAATTGTAATCTTTAAGCTCTTCCTGTGTTTCAAGTCCGCTATTGTAACGTTTACACTAAGATGCTATATAATGCTTCCACTTGAGTTTATGATTGTTAGCAAGTGGAATTAAAAACCGCGGCCATGAGTTTGTTTGTTGTGAACGCTTAGTGGAACGCATTGATAATGTATTCTGTCAGTCATACAATTTGACATTGACGTCGATGTGACAATTTCGGTGTAAATAAGTTTTTGAACTTTGAAATGATTTATAAAAATAGTAAAAACTATAAAATGATGTAAGAACTGGTTGATCTTAGTATTTAAGAAAAAGATAATGTTGGAAAAGTAGATATTAATAAAGTATTATATCTTACCTATCATGTCAGTAAACTATATACCCCGCGTGACTCAGGTTTGTAAGGCTGAAATGCAATGAAAAATTCACAAATTTATTTAGTTTGTATTTATGTTTCTTGTACTTAATGTCTATTATCTATTTCAGTTAGATGCAGTACAATTAGATGTACAGTTAGAAGAACTGTTTAAACAGTTAGTGTTTCAAGCTACAAAGTTCTTGGAGGTAAATATAATATAATGTATGAAGTTACTTTTACATTTAAATAATTTATTTTCTCTATATTTAATTGTATTCTGTTATTATTAAGAATTTTATTTTACTTTTAAAGGACTTCAAAAAAGGAGGAGGTTCTCAATCAATACTTGCCTCCTAAATTTTGTAATGTTTTTATTTATTATATTTTCAGCCTGGTATATTACAGCCAATATTACCCGAGCTCGAATTACTAATTCGAGCGTGCATATTTAAATATTCTGTGTACAATCAAAAATGCACATTCGGACAGCAGATGTTATCACTCAAGTATAAGACTGAATACTTTTCAAAAAGCAAATTGTACTGGTATTTTGGTTACACTGTAGGTTTAAAGTACATAAGTGAGAGAGCATTGTACAGTCTGACGTCCAATGCAAATGTGCAAAAGTTGTTGGACAGTCTAGAAACAATTCAACTTGTCGGAGATATACTTAACTTCTTAAGGTTCATAAAGAGCGGGAAATATCCCATTCTGATTGACTTCATTCTTGGACTGGAGTTGTCAGCTGATAAATTGACAAGAGAAGATCTTACTGATTTCTCATGGACACGAGAGCTGTTATGGCATAATTTTATTGTAAGTGCATTTTTTTGTTACTGTGCGAGAAATTTAAGTCATACATTTCATATAGGATTATATTTAAGAGTTAAATCCATATTGCTATTAAAAAAAACCTTTAAATATTTTTTACAACTGTAACTGTAGGCGGTGCGTGTGTTAACCTTGTACAGATAATTTTATTTCACATCTGAACACAACAGGTGCTTGCGCTCATCACACAAATTTTCGTTCCGGGCGGGAATCAAACCTATGGCCTCCGCATTAGCAGTTGGGTTAATTAACAACTGCACGAACAGGCTTGTCGATTTTGAAAACCAAAACGATTAGGGCTATATAAATAATTTTATGTTTGTTGCAGGAATTAATTGGAACAACGATATCATTGATGAACATTTTTGGATTGAAACGAATGCTGTCAAATATTCTGAAATTTGTCTGGTGGAAAAAACAGCAGCGCCCACCGACAACGCCAGCACCAGCTACAATGACGGAGAACTCTCTCTGTGCCTGTTGTGACAATTTACCAATACTGCCACATGTCATGGGATGCTCTCACATATTTTGCTATTACTGTTTGACGGTATGTAGTGCGCATATCATAATAATAATAATATTTCCATACACGGCAGTCCGATTCCAAAGTAGGTACTTAAACAGCTCTGTGTTATGGTAACCAGATGGCTGATGAACTACACTTAGAGTTATATACTTGTATTTTTTTACAACCGGATACAGAACAAATATTTCTGATCATCTCACAAATATTTATTCTGTGTGAGAAGCAAACCCACAACTCCCGGTTCAACGGTCAGGTTAGCTAACTGCTGCTCTGATGGGCCAGTCGTAATAGTATATGGTACCATACACTATATGATACCAATAGTAAATGACATGTCCGGTAATCTTGAGGGTAACCGGTGTCCATAACCTGTACCCAAGCTCATTCAAGCTCTTCATTGTAGTTGCCCTCTTGATATGAATGTTGTATAGGTAGCATTTTGGGACATATTGGTGTGTTTGTGGTTGACTGTAAGACAGCTAGACATTTGATCTTTGTCATGTAGAACTATTAGCTAAAAGGAGGCCGACACTTTTCTTGGGTGGTTTCTTGGGACTTCTGTGATTTATTGATGAGCTTCAGACGATGAAGGAAAATTTAAGCAAAACATTACTTAAATTTTTTTACTGACAAATCTATTTAAGTAACTTAACGGTGTTACGCTAGAGTATCAATAATAATGAGTTTAATTGAAATTTTATATAATTTTTTTTTTTAACAGGCAAATAAAGCTGCTGACCAAGATTACACCTGTCCCAAATGTTACTTCAACGGAAGCCAAGTAATGATGTTTGTTATGACTTGACCATGGACCATAAACTAGTAATTGTTATGCCAAATATTGAGTGATATAGAATATGGGTATAATTGTAATGTTTTAGATATGTTGTTGAATTACTATAAAATATATATTAGGTTATTAGTGTTTGATCCTGGTTTCATTGGGATACAATGTAGTTTATACATTGATACAATACAATATATTTGGAAAAGGAATAAGAATATTCTTTCGTGTCCTCTCATCCATTTGTGTTGTGCATTTGTTGTTCCTATATATTTAAGTATGGTCACGTATTGCCTTTTAAAAATTCTGATATCTCTTAAGATATTTAATATAATTATATGGAATATAAGACCTACTCCAGTGAGTGTCTATGTTCAATAAAAGCTTTAACTTATTAAAAATTCAGACCACATATGTCAACCTAGCTTGTAAAATTAGCTGTTATAATATATTTACTCTATTTTATGCTATTTTCATAGATAACAAGAGTTTGTGTCTTTTTTGTACATTGTGTAATTTTATAAGATTGTTCGCATTTGGTTTTCACGTCACTAATAGTTTATGCAGTGTTTTTTTTATTAACGGTTTGGCAGCAAAAAACAATACTTAATCTGATTTATTACATATATAATGCGTTGCTTTGTAACTAATGTATTATTTTTGAATACGCGTAAGTTTTCTCAGGGAATGACTGATAAAAGAGTAACTAAAAATTCATCAATCAAAAACTTGATATGAAAAAAAAAGTTTTTATGTTTTTATTTACTCGTGTAATGTATAATACATTGGTTTTATGCATAAAACTAAAGTTTAAAAGCTTGAAATAAATAGGTGAGTATAATTAACAAATGTTCATGTAATATTTTTTTTAGATTTTTTGATTCAACATAAAAAAATATATGACAAATTCATTAAAATTATAATTAGCAAAAGACCACTAGAGTGACCAGATTTAACGTGGCATTTGAATGTAGATCTAACAAGTGCATGTCAGATAAGCAAAAGATGCATAATACGCGTATGGCACAAATGAATAAGCATTGAATTCACAAAATATTTACAAATTATATGTATATAGAGCGTTGGGTACAATACTTACTTGAAAATCATTAAAGAACTTCACTCGATTTATGATGATCGAATGATTTATCATGGAATCGCTTTAATTTCATTTCCTAATGGATCTTTCTATGTCATATGTACATTTTGAAAATTTGTAGTTTTGTTGTATATAAATGACGGAAAAAACTTAAAATAACGATTCATGATGATTAAAATGATGAATAAAGTCAGGATGGTATAATGACGAAAGCGATAATTAATGATATGTAAATAATAATGGAAAGCCTCTAGTCCCACTTAAAATTTCAGAATACTTCGTTTAACCTAAATTACATAATTTAAAAATACATAATCACAAAATTTAATACAGTACGCTATAAAAAAAATAAAAAAAAAATACGTTGATGAAACGGTTAAAAACTTTCATATCAGAACTTAAATCGTGGAGATCTTATTCCTCAGGATATTGTACATATATCACATAGAAATTTCTATACGCAATTTAGATCCCAAAACGCACATAGGCAAAAGCACAATTTAATTGAAGCTGAAATAAAAACTGACTCGATTGAAATACCAATGTAATGACTAACATTTGGTAATGAGTTTGAAACACAATCTTGTACATAATATATTTAAATGTCCTATTCAGTATATTCAGAACGTCGCGAAACCCATTATATTATTACAAGATAGCGTCAAAAACAAAAAAAAGAGCAAATTTATAAGGGTTTCCCATAATAGATAGGAAACAATTGTTAATTGAGTGGCGTCACATGTTGACTTTCTACCTCAATGGGTATTCGTAGCATGGATCAATTGCGTATTGCGTATAACATAAATTTCATTTCTATGTAATACATGTTAAGCTTCGTTACATCAATACACAATTGTGGTTACAAAACACTAATGGTGGTTGTCTTTGCTGTTGTGGACGCTGGCGTGGAAACCGGTCTCCCAGTCTGCCACGTAGTTGACTGTGCGCACCGAGCCGTCCGGTTCCACCAGAGAATACTGACCTGAATCAATGAAACGTAATCTCGTTTATGGGTTATGAGTGAGTGGAGCTAGACCGTTGCGTTTGGACGATTAAGACATTTTAATGGTTATCACGATGGAATAGGTAATTGGTAATTGCTTAACTTCGGCCGATAGCTTCTGTAGTGAATCGTAATGAAAATGAAAATGAAAATGTCTGGCGATATACTCGGCATGAATGAAATATATTCTTCTCTGACGGTTTAAGCTTCGAGTCCAGTTGAGAACAAATGTTAAAAAAAATATGTATTGTTGATGGGCGTGATGCTAGCGTAAGGAATTTTTAAACTAAGACACACTAACAACGCAGTACAAAATCATTGTTTAAAGGATTCTGTGGTGTAATTATTGATAAACAGAATTTTTAAAATATCTTGGCCTCTTGTTAGACGGCGTTATTTGTTGAATCTTAAATTACTACACGACTAACATTGATAGATAATTTATACGACCAGGGGTAATTTTGGAGCGGAAAACTTATTACTTTAAATTGCAGAAATCTATTTAATTAATGTTCAAAACATCTGATATGATTATGTTATACTAAATTTGAACACAACAAGACAGGCTTCTATGGACTCCGAGAAAAATCTAGTTTTACTTTTATATTGCACGCGCTGGAAAGCTTAAATCTTTTTGTCGTTACTGTAGGCCAGTGACGGTAACGGAAGTTTGAAAAGGTCGCAGTCCACAATATTGAAATGCATTATTCAGAAATCGTAACGCCTGCTTATTGTCTCATGATATCATTTGCAATTCGCGGCCTTGATATAGGGATCTTGGTATTGTGGGCACCGATTAGACTGTTTGTGAACATTTTAGTTATTCTGCATAAACGAGTAGGATATATACGAACACTAACCTTTCACAACGTCGCCATCACGCTCCTCCTTCTGTTGCTTGACGTCGCCGGTATGGGGATCATTAACGCCGTATTCAAATGCATACCTTGGATGGGCGTCCTAGAAAGAGCGTAAGAAATATATTTAGTACGAATCATTTCTTTAGTTAAACCTTTATTGTTTTAACTTTATTATAAGGTGCTTATAAAGGGCGAATAGTAACGTCGAATCGCGTTTTTATTTCCTAAATATCTCAGAAGTAAATTGAAAAGCAAGCAAGTTGCTACTGAGTAAATTACGTCAGTAGTATTGTTTGACAAGGAAGTGCTTAAAGCCAGTTTAGTATCTTATGGAATTCTTGCCAAGGATACTTTAGATAATCTCTACGGATCTACTATTAGCTTTGACGCTTTCGTATAGAAATGGTACAAAGTAAATTTTGATAAATGGTAAAAAAAACAAAATATATTTTATATTTATATTTCTTATTAGTTTCATATTCTCGGACTCAGGGGAGTTATAATATAGGTGTAGTGGGATCTTCAATTTTAGGTGCACTTTCACACACGATGGTACATTGAAAATATATTTTAAACCAAGTCGTTATGATGTTACTTTTGTGTATCATGCTACAACGAGTTTGTATTTAGATAAAATGTTACTGTGCTATGAGTCATGATTTCTCACTAAACGTAATACGAAGCAATTGCTATGCTGAGATTGATAAATCGGCAAATTACCACCACATTAGTCACTAGATCACCTGAAGGCTATTATAAATTGATAGCTTTTGTGGAATGACTGAAGTTGATTTGATATTCTTTATGCAACAATTAAACAGGAACAAGTAATTAGCGATTATCTTTATTCAGTAAGATTTTAAAACGGCACGTATCTACTTTTGATATCTAACGCTAGCCGAGTTGGAAAATATATAGAAATCCACAAGATTACGATCAATTCTACAAGTTTTAATTAATAATGCAATGATTGATACCTATAAAAGATAATAATTTTTTTAACGTTGTAAACTTAGATTTACGAATGATCTCTAAGTTACAAGCAATAAGAATATCTATTTATATGACGGAGAAGTCTTTATTTATATTAAGAATACTGTCAGCTGTCAGCGCATATATCGCTCATTAAAATTTGCGCAAATGAGCTCTGAAAGAGGTAAATGTGGTTAATGCGATACAAAAACGAGGCGGGTTAAATAAAAGCGCTATTCAGATTACGTAAAACAGCAGTTCACTGCAGGTTAGTGCAGTTTTTATTCAGTTCATCAACGTTACAAACTGCCGCCTGGAAAGGAGCATGCATTTGCATATTCTCATTTTCCAACCACCAATTCACCGAAATGCGAAATGACCGCCGCACAGAAACGGTGAAATAAGATATGCGTTCACTGTCTTTTATTCGTATGAAACGATCTTAATACCAATATGGCAAGTAGGAAGTAGTAACAATTTAGGAGCGTAACTAATTTAAATAACATTTGAAAACATTGATTAGGTATATGTTGTTTCACAACACTTTATGATTTCAATAAAATTGAGTGACGAATCAAGATAAAATACGGTAGAACCCGTCCACGATGGCTGTTGGGTGCTAATAAATTTTGTTATGTCACCAAATTACATGAGGTACGAGAACGAAGCATGAGGTATGAGGTAACGATTAAGTGTGGAAATATTATTGGTTATAATTATTACACGCTTGTTTAAAGTAATGTAGCATGCCCGATGTTGTCACCTATAAGACGCGTTTTCATTTGGTCCTTTCATATATTATCTGACAGGAAAACAATTAAAGGGCATGTATATATGTACGTAAATATCTGAATGATTAAGTTAATTAAGTTTGTATGTTAATTTGGTCGCCACTATCAATCGACTCAATTGATGAATTAAAAAAGGTTCGGACAAAATGTATTTAAGTAGAATAATTATTAGATGTAAAATAAATATTAATATCAGAATAACCTGCTTACTATTTATTTCAAATAGATTTATTCTTAGTAAATTAATGTTGATATGATTAATTTTGAAACATTTGTATTATTAAATCAAAATAATCTCCTGAAAATGTTTTTTAAGAAACGTGGATCATATTAGCTACGATATCAAATCATCTTAGTTGTCGGAAAAGAGTCAAGATAGAAGTTTAATCCAACATAGATCTGATGTTGTACAAAGAAAATTGTGACAAAACTCAAACAATGAATCAAATCGATTTGTCTGTAAGCTTAAGTGACGAACATTTTACATATTTCTATTTTTGAAAATTTCATTTTTTCGTTTGGGTACGACTTACGGTACGAACCGCTTTGCGGCAACAATGGTACTTTGGAAATAAAACTTAGACGTTAAATATTCTACACATGAGGCATATTTATTTTAAGTTAGAAATTTCCTAAGGTCAAAACTTATATATCTGTTGAATAAGCGAAACAAAAATAGTGATTGCACTTACATAGTTCTCCAAGAATTCCGTGTGTACGTTTTTGACAGCATGAGACGCAGTTGCGACATGTCCAACATGTGCCACTTGCGACACTTGGGCCACAGGAGCAATGGCAACCGTTGCTGGTGCGACAGTCAGGCGTGCAGCAGATTGAGTATATACAGGTGCAGCATGTTGAGTATAAACAGGAACAGAGTGTTGAGTGATGGATGGCGCTGAATAATGAGATATTGATGATGTCGAATACTGTGGAGCTGGAGCTGAGTAATGTGTTACGGCTGGCGCGGCGTACTGCGCAACTGCTGGAGCTGTCGCATGAGATACAGATGCTGAGTATTGTGCGACCACCGGCTCTCGGTATAGAGAAGTCACTGGAGCGGCAACCGCTGCGGATCCAGAATATTGACTGTACTGATTCGTATTAGAGCTGTCCGCGCTGTATGCCGAAGAAAACACTTGTGGGCTTTGTTGTCTAAGTGCTTGTGATGTTGCGTATCCGGTTGAGGGTGCAGCATATACCTGAGATACGACGGGTCCACTGGATTGAACGTTGTTATAAGAGTTCAAAGACGCCTTGGCATAAGATCCACTTGAGTATAAGGATTGCTGTGCAACTAAATTTTGAGCAGCATAACTAGTTCTTGCTGGAGCTAAAGCGAATTTTGCTTGTAGGGGCGCTGCCGTTATTTTAGCTATGATCGGGGCTTGAGCGTAAGTTGGCGACGGTATAACAGTCCGTTGTGCTGATGCGGAAGAGAGACCGGAGGATGTTGCGTATCCATGTTGTTCGTTTTGAGCTGCGTAAGATCCGCTGGATATCTGTGATTGATATGTTATTGAAGGTTGCACTTGAATTGCTGATGGTTGGAAAATAAAATAAATTTTCGTATATTCCTGGTAGATTTC
>DWQQ01000173.1:0-13352 GCA_018244775.1 Oxynetra roscius flavomaculata
TAAACGAGAACGGACAGTGTATATAGGTAAATTGATTTTTAAGATTTTAATAAAACTATAATATAAATGATGCTTTCTATAATCATGTGCATCTAAAGTTCGGATACAAGCATATAATGAGGTATAATACATTCTAAGCCACTGATCACTACTTTTTAAAGATATACCAGGCCTAGGGCCAAATTAAACAATAACATGGTACATGGCCTTGAAGAAAGTAGCGTGAGGAATCCGGCACACCTCACAGTTCTTTATAATGTTGTCGTACGCGTGTGCAGTCTGCTAACTCGCCATTTGCCAGTTCTACAGACTATGGTCTTTAAACTTTCTCATTCGTAGAGGAGTGTCAATCAGTAGAACGAGAAAAGGGTCAATAATATACTCGAAATTCACCCAAAATCCATATTAAACTACAAACAAATATTTTTCAGAGATCAGCGCAGCGATTCGTCACAGTACATCCAGATCGACCATCGGAGTAATGATCACTATAATCATCTGCATTTACCAAAAGATATTGTGATAACTTTCATTGTACATGGAATTAATTTTTGTACATAAATAATTATTTAACAAAAAAATTTTTGATTTCATCAACTTGCCACTATTAAAACCAGCGATTTATATTGTTTCAGAACCAAGTATTTATTCACTTATAACAATACAAATATGAAGACAAAATATATCGTAGGTACACAATTTTTCGAATATAATTATTATATATTTTTGACAAACAAAGTAATGTTAAATAGTAATATGTAGTATAAAAATAACTCAAGCTGTATAAAATTACAATTAAATTAAGTTGCAGTTGCTATATCTATGTTATTAGTGATCGAATCTAAATGATAATATCATTATACCATCTGAATAAACCAATGAAACTTTTGTTTTGAATTTGTTTGTTTTCAGTATTAATTGAAAATAAATAAAAAAAAATATTACAATGTGATACATAACTTTTAATGGTTTATGAATTTATTTTACTCTCGTTGTACAACATAATTAAATTGAAAAATGAGAAGAGGATGAACAATAAATAAAAAAAATGTTGTAAAAACGCTTGTACGTAGAAATAAAATTTATAATGTTATTTTACTTAATGACACAGCTCAATTCACGTTTTTAGACACACATAATAACAATTAATAATTTACTAGTAAAATTCTCTATGGGGATAGTGATACCCAAAAAAATACATTATTTCTCACACAGGTCATAACTTTGTATTGAATTCCAGGTACAACTACTGATAATATTTTAATCTCTTCTCATTTATACATACATAAATTAATTTACGACGAGGGCCAAACGATATCATCATTCACTTAATCTTCGTATTGCTTAATCAAATAATCTACACTCCAATTAACTTACATTCTCAAAGTAATTATCACAATTCCCACAGTACAAATTGATAGTTATATTACCAACTTGTTATAGATAATTCAAATAAACCAAAGACAAATTCTATATATGGGCTTTTTGGGCTACTGCCACAGCTCCATGAATACAATGGGCCGCACTCAAACATGCATTAAAGTCCATGGATTTATTAAAATATAGCTCCCAAGTGGGCGAGTCCTAAGTGTTGGAGGCCAAGAGCGTCCAAATTCACGGACCACCTCTGGATGTGACGTCAATTTGTATTATGGGAGCATGGACAATTATTACAGTAGATAATTACAAATGTTAGTTGATAGCAGAGGATGGCAGACCTGTTGACTATATCAATGGTGGATGTTGGAGATTTGCCTATGAAATAAATGGATGGTAATGTAGATTGATGTGAAGGATCTTATTCATTATGCTTTTTATTGACATTGAAACATGTGACATATTAAGGATAACGTTAAAATAGAGATCTATATTTTTTTCTGCTATTTTTAATATTGGCTGTAGACCTTGTTTTAAGCTAAGCACAACTATGAAATAACCCTGATCAACAAGCATAGCACATCAAACAATATACAAACCACCACATTAATGACCATTTCTATCCGATTACATTCTATTTACAGTATATAAGTAAATAATGGACATCCGATTCACTCAATGCAGTATGATCACTGTAGTGTGTGGCATGTATTTTAACTGTGTACCAAGTAACGACGCTTAAGTTTATTGTACTATTATTTCACAATATTATGGCTAAAAGCTGGAGTATAGATAATGAGATTTACATAGGTATAATTATTAAAGCAATTTCAGATTACTATTATCCCATGTAAAGGTCAGCTTTCACGCTTATTTTATTATGATGATACTGTTCCATAATAGTGGAAGTTAAAACATGTGCATTTCTTTAACAGAATGTAATTAAAACAAAATATATCAATAAGCAAAGTATAGGCACTGTGCTTTATTATACTCTAAAATAGAACCTGTAAAGCTCTGAAATAGTAAGATTAGCCTTCCTGCCCAAAGTCTTCCATGAACTTCTTCAGTTTGATCATATCATCGTCATTGACAGTTGGCTTAGATGTTGCCAGAGACCTCAACATATCAGACATTGTTACTGGTGGTTCGCCCAACTTGTCACTTGGAACATCCACCCAAGTCATTTCTATAGCCCCTGGATCCCCCGGAGAGCAAGGTGTCAAAAGATCATTGACAATTAGATCTGGGTCTGTTGGACTAGGGCCGGTTATTTTCTTGAAGTGTGTGGCCGATTGAACTTTTCTCACAGGCTGCATTAATGCATCTCTGACAACAATACTTATATCAGCACCAGAGTATCCATCTGTTTTTGTCGCTAATACTTTTATGTCTTGCTCAGACAATTGATGTCTGGTATTCCCCAAATGCAATTTAAACATGTCCAGTCTAGCGTGCTCTTCAGGTAGAGCAATATAGATACGCTTCTCAAATCTTCTCCTAATGGCAGCATCAAGGACCCATGGTATATTTGTCGCTCCAAGGACCAAAATACCATCCATATCATTACCAACACCTTGCATCTGCACTAGGAATTCAGTTTTAATCCTACGAGCCGACTCAGATTCATTATCAGAACGTGATGAACATAGAGAATCTATTTCATCAATAAAGATGATGCTTGGTTTATGTTGGCGAGCCAATTCAAACAAATTCTTCACCAATTTCTCTGATTCACCTAGCCATTTGGATACAAGATCAGACGATGAGACAGAGAAAAATGTTGAATTGTTAGCTTCTGTCGCTACCGCTTTTGCTAGATAAGACTTACCGGTACCAGGTGGTCCAAATAGAAGAATACCCTTCCAAGGTATTCTTTTACCAGTGAATAGGTGAGGAAACTTGATGGGCAAGATAACAGCCTCTTTCAACGCTTCCTTGGCTGCCTCAAGCCCAGCTACATCACTCCACTTGACATGGGGTTTCTCAACAACAATAGCACCTTCAAGTTTCCCCTGCAATTTTTTCTTCTCTGGATCATCGGAGTCACTGTCACTGTCACTCTTTTTGTCCTCACTTTTCGATTCCCCATCTTTGACTGGCTTCTTCTTTTTGTCTTTCTTTAAATATTCCTTTAATTTTTCAGCTCTGTCTAAATATTGTATACATTTCGTTCGAATGCTTTCCTTGGCTCTTTCGCCTTGGGCCTCATACTTAACAGCGTGAAGGAAGTACTCCACACCATGCTCATAGAGTCTAAGAGCTTCCTCATAGTTCTTGTTTTTGTCCTCTTCAGTTGCTTTGGTAACGAGATCAATAGCCTTTTGCAGTGTATTTGAGGATGCCATTCCTGTATTTTATCCCTGATCCCTGCAACTGATCAAAATAATTTAGTTATAAATTGTTCATAGACCTGACAAATTAACATTGTGCAGATGATCACGCTTCTTAGATATGGATTAGACCATATTTCGAAAGCCATATTATGCATAATTGTTGGATTGTTAATAATATTTGAACAAACATTTTTGAGACCTTCCTGGTGTCAGTAGCATTTAAAGTTATCCTTGTCATACGATTCATTTCAATACATGCATATATATAATAATAATATCGG
This sequence comes from Oxynetra roscius flavomaculata, assembly GCA_018244775.1. NCBI lineage: Eukaryota > Metazoa > Arthropoda > Insecta > Lepidoptera > Hesperiidae > Oxynetra > Oxynetra roscius. The sequence goes on from DWQQ01000173.1 coordinate 3,995, forward strand.
CAATCAAAACCAATTATATAATTTTACCCTATTAAAAACTGAAACAGTTTAGAAAATCTGCGATCTTCAGTAATCACTTCCACAAGAATTACATGGTCCTGATGGTGTAAATCAACAAATGATGTACAATTAACAATCACATTAGGGCTACATATACCTCGACACCGATCCAAATTATACTTATTCCCTTAAAATTCTGAAGTACTCATCTATGTCCTCATAACAATGCAGGTGTTGTCATAAATTTGTTTTATCATTACAGGAGGAATAGGTGTATCGTCTCACAATGAAAAGGGTTAATAAGATCTTATTTAACTACATTAGACGTGAGCAAATTTGACTTCACACTCCTTTAAGAATATTATGTCTCTGCTGCTGCTGTTTCAATTATAACTTTACACTTTAAATGCTAGTTTAAACTAGAGGTGTATGCTATTACTTAAACTACAAACAGTTGGAGCGGTGATCTGAAATCTAAGCAACTACGAGACTATATAACTAATATTAATGTACAAAATGTAATCATACTTTCAATTAAATGAGTATGCATTTTTAATTTTTTATAATACTCAAATATTATATATATATATATATATATTATTTACTTTTATACTTATGTAAAATTTCAACTAAACTTATTTAGACCTAGGGTTAGCCGTTTGACCACCACCAAGTTTGATACCGTCTCTCAGATTCTCAAGAGCCGATGCCACATGACAATATCAAATCTGATGCATTTTCGTATTTCAGTGCAGGTCAACGCATTCAAGTGCAGTCTCATTGAAAAAAGTTGCAGAGCCTTTTAAAAATTACCGACAAAATTATAGTTTTGCACTAACAGATGCTATTTAATTCCGTCTCTATAAGCCGTAAGTATAATATTAAGGTATAGCCATCATATAATTGTATTATTTTCAATGAGGAAAATGAGTCATGGTGTAAATATGTTAATTCTATCAGAATGTGTTATTAAAACCAATACAAACAAGACATGACATTTAAAACAAGACCTCCGTGAAATAAAGTAATAATGTCTATGAAACTCCTTATTCTGGTGCTAATACTCACTTAGTGTAAAGCAATGATGACAAATAGGCGGACAAGAAAACAAGTTTCGTCGTCACCTAATGAATTGGCTACTTTTAATTGAGAAGAAAAAATTAAACTTACCGTATAATAGAATTACTATACAGTTAATCACAAACACATAAAATCTATTTTAAAATCAAAATATTTCAAGAAAAAGTTTACAATTGTTGGATTTTTGTCGCATAGAATGACATTGATGCTCCATTATTACCACATGAAAAAATTGTCGTTTGATAATGGCAACAAATAATCAACAATAAATATTATGTTTACATTGTTGTAATAGTTAAGTACTTAAAATAAATATTACGTTACACGAAAATGTTTGAATTTATCACAAAGTATACTTTGGTCTATATAAACCTTATTCTACTCTCTATCTCCAAATATGAAATAGGAAAGTAAAATAATAAAACTAAGAAATGGAAAAGGAAAAATTATTTTGTGACAGCTTAAATCAGGCTAGGTAACAATTTTATTTGTAACATAATTAAAATGCATATTAATCGAAAACTACTTTAACTGGATCAAAAATAAATAAGTATACATTATATTTACCTAATTTTTTTCATGTTTTAATGTATTAGTTAAATTATTGCAATCTGCCAGTTTATAATTTTCAATAACATTCGTAGGGCGGCATACTCTTAACGTTTTTCACGTAATTAATAACTGCTAGTTTTTCTTTCAGCACTTTTGCCTATGTTTCTGAACTCGTCTTAAACGGCTGGGCCGATTTTTTTTTTGTTTGGTTTATATTTCATTTTTTAAATTCACATCCGAACCGGGCTGGTGGCGTTACTTTTCCGGAAATTCGGACATATGCTGGACCCGCTAGTGAACGTATAAAATTTCCCCCCAAACTATTATCTAAGTTCTGATTTCATTTTTGAATTCAGAACTATCATAGTGGAATTATGAGAGGGAATGTCGTATTATGTTAATAATAATACAGGAAATAACAGGCTAAAAATTAACAAACAGGGTCAGGGATCAATGATAGGTCATAAAAGTAAATTTTATTATTGCAATTTAACTTTGCATTGTTTATCGTATTGTCAACATGTCTTTATATTTTCACTATTCATGATTTCTTCCGAATATTAAAATTATTAAGTTTAACTTTCAATTATTTAAGGCAGCTGAAAAGAGAATTGTCAGTAGTATTCATTTTTGCAACAATCAATGCAAAGATCATCAGACTCCAAAATTGTTCACAAATATTTATAAATTAGATTTTAAATTTGTTTATCTCTGAGTATTCAATTCATCTTAAATATTTGCAGTGGAACATGATTTATAGTACATACTTGTTTCCAAAATTGGTTTACAGTTTACACCAACTGTCCAATATTGGATGCAGGTTACTGTTTTGTTTGTCTAATATATTCCATGTATAAGTTATAAACACTAAATCATTTGCTCAACATTAACAGTAAAACCATTAAATACTGTATTGCTGGTTAGCACTGTGTTCATCAGAATTTTTAGTTACAAGATAGGAGATTAAGAAATATTCAAAACAATTGTAAAAATGTTAGTAACATGATTTATTTCTTTCTTATTAGTTAGCTGTTCAGTGTAGCTTTGTATAATTTAAACTTTCCTACAAATTTTTTCACTTCTTCTTTTGGATAAGGTTTCAGAGCCAAGCAGGTGGGAACATTCTCCGGTTGTTCAATCCACAATTTATGAGCAATTGCATTTTCTTGTAATTTATTTGCTACCTTATTCAGTGATGCTTCATCGGGAACCTGTAAATGAATATATTATCATTACTACAATACATTCTTAACCATCCCAATCAATGCATGTTATTTTTTTTTATATTAAACTGTTATAATATTTTGCCATTCCAATGCTGTGTAATCTGGCTTACAATGTGGATGTGTTTTATTTATTTATCTATTTAAGGACACCCAACACAGATAACAGTTTTAAAGCTTAAAATAGTGTTGACACTATATATTGAAGTAATTTTTGTACCCATAATTACAGAGTGCCAGAGCATAGATATTGCCACATGTTAGTAATGTAATCTTCTACCTATGATTGTAATGTTAGCTTCCCAAAGAAGAGATGAGGTGAATGAAGGTTGGTCGGTAGATGAAAGATTGAGGTGCTATTTAAACGATTCAATAGCACTATTCATTGCTCTTTACATTGAACTACTCACTTCTAAGACGACTTTGTGCATATTATCCAAATCATTTAAATATTGAATTGTATATGCGTCCTCTTTGAATAAATGTAGGACAGCAGTAGATGCATGGCAAGCTTGGGCCACTAGGGCGCCAACAGACCAACCTAATTCCTTAAGTAAATCACTTCTAAGCAGAACATATTGAACGATTGTACCAGACATTGTTAAATATATTATAAAACACTAACAGGCCTTTAAAATATATGCAACCAATTGTTACATCGTCACTTAATTTACTAAAAAGCTGAAATATAACTCAACTTCGTATTATTTTAAAATGATGCCGGATTGTCGAATAGAAAATGAATTTGACTTTAACATTTGTCATTGTCATATATAGATAATTAATTTCCGTTATTGTTCTATGATATATTTTGAAGAAATTTTACTTTCGAAACGGAGTAATAATTCAAATATATATAAAAATGATTCATAAAGTAGCAGTCAGATGACGGGTTCTATTGTGTCTATTCTATTGTCGGCAATCGATAAATTAAAAACCCTTCAATACATCATCTTCCAATATAACTAAGCAGCACAAAGAAACAAATACAATGATAAGTTACTTGGTATGATTTACTAATATATTCTTATATAAATGGATATAATTTTGTGAAGACAATATTACTAGTCGACAAAAAAGTTCAACTGCCATTTTGACAGCGTCATATCCTATATATTTTATAATACAATGCTTGTTCTGACAAGTAACAATAAACATTGGTGCTTAAAAATTACTAATATTGCAGAGTTGTATACGACTATATTATATGGGAGGCAAAATTGTTACTAATTGAATTAAAATGGCATCTGGTTTAGAAAACTACGTTAATCAAACCGTATCTGTAATAACATCAGACGGTCGGAATTTCATCGGCACATTGAAGGGGTTTGATCAGACCATCAATATAATTTTAGATGAATCTCACGAAAGAGTGTTTTCTTCAACAAGTGGTGTAGCACAAGTGGTACTTGGACTTCACATAATTCGCGGCGATAATGTCGCGATAGTTGGACAAATAGATGAATCTATTGACAGCAGACTCGACCTTGGAAACATCAAAGCAGAACCGTTAGGTTCTATAGTACACTAATGTAATAATTTTGATTGTATTAAATTAAGTATTTACAATTTTGACTTTTATTTTATAGTTAAAATTCATAACCTCTAAATTGCATATGTACTGATGGAGCATACTAAATCTTACTTATGCACCAATAACATACTGCTATATAAAAAATGTGAAATCGTTTTCTTTATATATTTTAGATAATCAGAACTATCATATACCTATAGATATATTTTCCTAAAACCTAAATGGATTACCGTTTAAAATAATTAAGATTTCATAATAATCATTTATCATTTAAATTTTCTTGATAGGTGTTCAATATTGTATCCAATTATAAAATTAACAATATTACATGGGATAGGAACACATTTAAATGACGTAAACTATGAACTAAATAAAATATCCTACTTGTAGATTATTGTGAATTAAAATTTTTGTTTCATTAAAACTAACTAGAACTCATGCATCATGTCTATCCAAAGTTTTATCTATTAGCAGAAAAGGTCTACAGAAACTGAGTATAAAAATCAATGTAGATTATTCGAAGTAGTTAAGTTAATAATTCACCCTAACCAAGGATGTTTAATAACCATATTTTAGTTTACTAAAGCCTAAAAGGTCAGAATCCAACTTTAAAAAATACTGTACTTCAACATATGTGCTGAAGAGTTGAGGCACGTACAGAAAATGCAATCAAGCAAGGTATAACAATATGTAAAGAAATTAAATTGTCACACATCAATTTTTTTGAACTATTGAAACATATATGCTGATAAAAGTTTAATGCCATTTGTATTTGCATATAGATAAATCACTGGCCACGCTTCTTTGCAAGTGGTAATTGCGATTAGCAGACTAAATAATATTTCCTGATATTCCAAACTCAAGCCTGGCATCTTGTAAACTAAAATACATCATCTTATTAAAAAAATAAAACAAACAATCTCTCATATATTTTTAATGTAACCAATGTACAACAAAGAAAACAGTATCTACCTATACAGGAGCTATAAATATATGAACATTATTTACACAAAAATCAATTTGGAACATGTTTTTATATAATTATATCACTTAAATTTCATCACATTATTTGAGATACATTTTTAAAACAAACAAAAAAAAATTTTACATGACAACCAAGTAAGTAATTTTAATGTATATATGTAGAATATTATATGAATAGTTATGTAATCTGAATATTACGTGCATTAAAATTTAATCCCATCCATAATATACATAAACATATTGACGACCTTTTTGCATGAAACACTACAATTTTATTTCAATTTGTAACATTTATTAACTATGATATTATTAAAGCCTAACCGTCAACTTTCCCTTGCATTCTTTTTATATAAAGAGGGATGTAAGTTGTTTAAACTGTAGTCTATTGTGAAATTTAAAAATAGTTTTAATCATTTACCTTTTAAAAAGTTTTCATTATAAATAAATCTAATATTTATTCAAAGCATAATAATATGAGATAACATCCTTAATTGTCATTAAAATGGAATTAGGTGAATCATTAAACCACACCTATAACGTAAATCTACTTCATGTACTTACATAATAACCTAAGTTATTATCTTTGTTGGTTATGAATAATCATTTTTACTTGTCGACTTGCTGACTATAATAATGTCTTGATGCCTGTAATGACGAAGGTAACACGTTAGAAGTTTTTTATTATTACATGACACGGCAACATTCTACTGCTACTAATACTAATCCGAAACATCTATCAAAATGCATCCCATATATTAATATAGGAAATAATTTCCTTCACTAGTGAAATAATATTAAAATCATTACATCTTGTCATCGGAGACTATAAATGGTCTCTTGACAAGAAGAAAACCGTGGGAAACGGCTGGACTCTGAAGGCCCAGTATATAGAATGTGGCCATTTAGGGGAAATCTATGTTCAGTAGTGGAACTTCAAGGCCAATATATGGATAATAAATGCTTAAGTCATCCATCTTGGAATGCTTAAGTCTTAATGGAATGTGTTATTAATTTGTGATGTACAATATTACGCCTATGTAACAGTTTCATCATTTTTTATCAGACAATGATCGTAGATTGTTGCTGTTTGACTGATTTTGTTATATGAGTTACTTAATTTAGAAAATTGCTTGTCATTACACTACTTTTACATATTTATATGTACTCGTATAACAATGAACTAAATACTCTTATTTACCAATTTAATTACTTGTCAACAAAATAGATTGCATACATTGGTAAGCTACTCGTCAATTTGAGATAATGTCTTAGCAACACTGCCTATTCTCCCTCCTTATTCATGTCTAATATCTCCGAAGTCATTCATAATTATGATGTATTCAACTCTGGGCCATAAATTATTCCTACACATAAAGTTACCTTACTCTACAAAATGGGTACTACTATTTTTAAAACAACAAAATAATCATTATGTTAATAGTGTTACCATCTAATATTCGTAACTTAAAATTCTATAACAGATCATGATTTGAGTTATTCATTTTTAATTATTTTTATGTCTATTCCTTGTCTGAAATAAAGAAATCAAAAATAATATAAAAGTTACAGATAAAAAAAAATTAAAAGTAAAAAATGTTATGAGTGCCACTTATTCAAATTGAATATTTAATTATATAATATTTTTCATAACTTCTTCATTTATTATAAACTCTTTATCATAAAAGTAAACATTGATTTTATATATAAAAAAAACTTACCACGAAAATGTATGTATACCTATAAATTTTCAAGTAATGAACCATAATTACCTTTGCAGTTTCTCTTTATATTTTTGACTGTTATATGTTCGGAAAAATTGTTTTCCATATTCAAATGTTGCTATCATAATTGCACAGGCGGGTGCTACTTTAAATATACGAGGTAAAAGTCCAGTGAAAAGACCTTTAACTCCATGGATTCTATATATATTCTTCGCTATATCTTTCATGTTAGATGCTCTCTGTGCCACTTTCCCATCTGCAAAATAATATTTGAGTAGAAACTAATACATCATTTAGAGTTTTCTCAGTTACCTTTATTATAGGACAATTATGACTATGCAACTGGCAACATTTATATTCTGCAGCTTATAAATAAATCAATAATGAAAAATCTTACATTTTGTATTTAGGTGCAAACATGTATTAAACTGATGTTGTACCATTATGAGAACAATATATATATGGATAATCAATAACTAACTCCTGGATCTAGACTAGACCACGGCTATAGGTTAGTACAATTGTTATCTTTAAATAACAGCAGTAAAATTCCATAGCATTAGAGTTACAGAAATAAGCAAACCTGTGTATATTTCTTTTTCTCCTAATTCTATTTGCTGGTGCGTTTTCACAACATCAGTTGGCAATGTTACAAATGCAGCAATCTGTAAAAAAAAATACATATAAAGAACAGAAACCATGTAAATGTTTTAAAATTAAATTGTTGATAAAAGCTAAATGGTCATTAGCTCGACCCTCCTGGTGCACTTTCCATTCTTACGTAATGCAGAGAAGGAAATTACAAGATCTTCTTCCTGTGGTATTTCATATGTGTCCGAAATTTTAAAACGAAACTAATTAATAGGACTGAATAAATTTTCCTGTAACTTAATAAATTTAAATTAAACACTTACACTGCCAGCAACAGAACCACAGAAGAAATTAAATAAAAATGTATTTTTCTCTGAATCCGGTTTATTAAAAAATCGCTTTGTCGTCTCAAACATAGTCCAATAGATGCCTGAAAACAAACTGTTTTGTTGATATTTAATATACTGCAGTACTATATTAAGAAAAGTTTCGAAAACAATTAAAAAATGCAGATAAATATAAAGCATTGAGTATTGCTGCAAAGCAATTTAAGAGAACATTACTAAAAGTTCTCTATACTAACAACTCTTACTAGCAAATAATTCACTGAATTATTTTCGTTTGAATTACCTGAAAAAGGTACATCTCTGAGGAGTGTTGATCCCAAGCCACGAAAGAGACCTCGGTATCCTTCATACTTTATTACTTGTCGCAATGCTGTGTTTATTTCTGAAAATAGAAATCAAATAGGAATTTTATATAACCACATTAAGAATCTACTTTGAGGACACGAAGCATGCATGATATATATGGTCCACTTCATAAGTCCTGAATTTTTCTTCCCCTATCTTGAGCTATTATCTTCTATCTTTGAGTCTACTATCTTCTACATATCTTGAATTTTGTTAAATAGCCTGTATCAAGTTGCTGAATGAATACTTTGGACACCATTTTATTGTGTCACCTCCTCAATACGCAGCGTGGTGGAGGTTTGAAGGTCACACTATACTACCAATGCAGTGGTATCAATAGTTTCCCACACTCTTTTCATGAGCAAATAACAAAATCGATAATCTATGCCCAATCGTTATAATACATTACTTACATAAACAAATTCTTATCTGCGTTAACGACTAGACGGTGTGTGTCTGACATAAAATATCATATAATCTAACATTTAATACATGCATACTGTTCTGTACTGATTGCGTGACTAGCAAGTTATTCTTATTTTTCTCTTTATTAAAATAGGTTTGCCATATCGATCTGTAATATATTACAGCATTTACACTTACAACATTTACACAATATCATGTAACATCTAACACTTAAAATTACATTTACTTAACCTTTTTTCTCTTAACAACTGACTAATGTTCCAAATGATATCTATCGCTTTTGTAATTTGAATAAAATGTTATATTCACCTGCATAAGTCAGTTTCTTAGACTGCATTTTTGTCCTGATCAGTTCCAAAGGGCTGACAATAGTTACAGCTATCGTTCTGGCAGTAGCACCGGCTATCATTGGTATCCACATAGGTTGTCCCACTGGAAATTTTAATAACAATGACCACTTAAGCCCTCTGCCCACTACACCTATCATACCATGACCATACTAGGAGCTTGTCAGGCAAAAATAATATTATTTGTATCGAAAAGTATGAGACCATG
>DWQQ01000174.1:0-13348 GCA_018244775.1 Oxynetra roscius flavomaculata
ACAGACTCATAAACATGTCAACTATACGTTTAAGGGCTTGAGTCATGTTACGATAACCGTGCAAAATATTTGTAAACAAATTTGTAGATGGTCGTGGGGTGGGCCCGATTTTGGTTTTGAGTAGTTTATAATAAGCTTCGTATTACATTCTAGACCACGAAGCCTATTGGATGTTTTATTTTCCCAAACGCAAACCAGCTCAGTAAGATCATGCCAGTGACGTCACTGAACTGGATTTACCCGTCTGACTCAAATACACGTCATCTTTTATACACCCTTACTTAAATTTTGTTCATAAACCACAAATCATTTATTACGAATAAAATTACTATTAACTTACCATTGGTTTTTACGAGCGTTTCTGTCCTTTAGACCGTTTTTAATATTACACAAAACAAAGTGAAACGCTTAAATTAAGAACAACTAATCATTTATTTCAAATATCGTGATTATACTTTCAAATAAAGTGTTTAAACATATTACAAAATTATATACATTTTGCTGTTGACAATATCATCCCTAATTTTATTTTATTGACTAATGCCATATTAAAACATAAAATGATTTTGAATTAAAAAAAATTAAGCTCAAATAAAGCTCTTAACAGCTGATCTTTATCATGGAATAATTAAAAATATAAAACTGAGCAGAAATAAATTCTTCGACTTCATTTAACTTTCGGCAAATACAACATAGCTTAGTATAAGTAACTGACAAAGAGTAGCTCAAATATAGGAACATCCAACAATATTAAATCACATGATCTACTCTTATTGCAACAACGCAGTACACATTTTGCGCATACTTCGTGACTTGGTAGCACCTAATTGTAAAAACCAACAACTTATTTGTCATTGGTGCCTTAACACATAAATAAATGTAGCCAACGATCGATTAGCACCACTTAGAACTGGTTAATGGACCATTTTCCACGCCGTTCCAACGTTGCAAGGCCAAAAACTAAATATTGGTTTTTTTTTATATCTTTTTTATTCATATTTAATACTCGAACCTCCAAATATTGTCTGTTGAGTCATTGAAAAACAAAATTCAAATAATCAGAAAAATACACAAAACTATCCTTGCTATCCAAACTTTTCGTAACGTTTCGGAATCAGAGTTTAAAAGTAAATTAAAAATTACATCTTCAGACCATTTCACACAGGATCATCGGATCACAAATTAGGCATAGTGCTATGGTAATCGGATAACTGACATTTATTTATTTATTTTACATTTTTAAATATTTAGATAATGTACGCCCAAACAGAGTAAATTCTGATGAAAGAGATAAAACACTAGTACTCATAATCCAAATATTTGTCCTGGATAAAAATCGAAACCACTACCTCCTATCAGCACTTACGGTCTGTAACCACTACGCCAACGAACCAGTCAATATTCCGAAATATTACCTTTATTACCATTTCTAAAATTTCAATTCATATCAACAACGACACATGAGTATTGTCTAGATTCTAGAAGAACACCAACACTACCTGCTGCCCTCTTATGTACTCTGTTACCTCGAGCGGTGACCACTGTCAGACAGTCTAGAACTGAGAAAAGGCCTGAAGACTGTTTAGCGCATTCTCCAAAAACACTGACTGGGATGTACACCCTTGTATCTCTTACCTCAAGGTGTTACACACGTTAAAACAAATAAAAAAGCATGTAGGTTATATATTACGGTGACTGCAGCCTACCGGCGTTATTGCTGTAGATCCTTTACCATTTTCCAACTTTTATCATTTTCGAAACACCGTCATGTATTCTACTAACGGCGCGATATATGAGCCAGATCATATTTAAACCGTCTCTTTGTCATTGGAAAGTATATGAACATTTATAACAGGTATGTACATTTAAATTTCAAAGCAAACCTATGATGATACTGCTACATAACTCATTCTTAATGCTGATATTATGCAAGTATAGAAGGAATCCATTACGAAGGCTGCTTGCATAAGCCCTCGATGATCATTTGCATTCAAATAGTTTGATAACACAATGTGACTTGCATCTCGTCCGATGCAATTTGCACATGTAAAAAATATACGAGTTGCTTGCGTAGAAAATATTTCCATTTGCCTACTGGCTCCGTAACTTTTTCTCATCACCATTTTAGTAGTAACTTACTATGTAGCTAAAAATGTTCAAATACATCTTGGTTTGATTAGATTAAAAATAAAAAAAATTCCGGCAAAGGTTGTCATATTTGATAAATATTTTATAATCCATAATCCGCGTTTTAAAATACTTTGAAACAAATATTTTAAGTGTATTTTTATTTATTTGTGTCTATATAAATACTTCAGTGGGTATAAATGAAAGAAACAGCCAAGTGATTTTAAAACACGCGGCAATAACTCACAATGAATCGAACAATGCCCTTTATGCTATTAAAAATAAAATGTTCCACGATTGTACAACATCTGGCAACAACACTACTACTTTTTCATTAGACGCTGTTGAATTTTATTCTCCAATCTACCTAAACGAAAGGACTAAATTACGTTCACAACACTTGATTCACTTAGAAACATTAGAAAAAATACTATTTAAACAAAACATCGTTGTTCTGTATTTCTGACTCAATAATAGAATTAGACTAACAAAAAAATAATTTAAATATACTTCCTGTACGAAATTTTATTTTAGATAACGTGTTAATACACAATTATAAAAATAAAAATAAACGTTACATAAATGACTTACGTACATTGATTTATCATGTAGTAAAAAAGTACAATAAGAATTCTCACGTAGTCTTCGTAGTGTTAATATTCTCATCGTTTATACAAGTTTTAAAAAAAATTAACAGTACATATTTCATTTAAAGTGTTAATTATAATCTTCGTTAGAATTAAATGGACCGAGTGACTATTTTTCCTCCTATAAAGTCAGCCTCTCAGGTATTATTAATTGTCTTAATTTGGTAGTTATTATACAACTAAAAGTAAGGCGAACAACACATATAATTGGTTTTTACACTTTTTTAATGTAATTTTAGTATTTTAATGCAAAATTGATTCGACCAACAAGAGTAGGTACTGCTACTATCCGCTAATAACAAGAACTGTTACATAAACTCATACCTATAATAATTGTTCCGATTGTTATTTTTTCAATTGCTCATGAATATTTAGGCGCACTTTAAAAGTCGTACCAAGCACCGTAAAAAACCCTGGTTCAAAAAATTATCGCCAGATATATAATAATTATGCTTCTTTGTCATTGAATACTATTAACAATACGTCGATTTTCCATCGTCACCCATTTGCACTTTATTTTTCTAGGACGTTAAACAATAATAATAATAATAAATAATTCTGATACATTCTTAATTTCCGTATTATCAAATCCGTATTATTCAAATCATATTCACTTAAAAAGGATATGTTATCGAGATTGCGGATTCCGCCATGACTATGCCGTAATGCATATAACAGACGCTGCTGGGAAACGTGCTTTAAATTACTCTGTGATCTGCTGCTAACCATGAAGCTCGAGGATCAGATGTGATGACAGGGTCATATTCAATATCTCTGTCACAGTTGCACTAGTTATTGCCGTTCATCTATCCCCTCTCATGCTAATTCACCCTATAGAATGGTAATCGTTGAAACATTTAAACTAAAATGATATTCTAATACCAAATAACATTCTTAGCTGATATTAAAGTGGTAAGCAAATTATAATAACTTTTACAAATAAACCCTATTAAAATTCATAACAACACTGACTTACTGGCCAATCAAATTCGAATTTTGTAAAGTAGACGTTACCTGGCTAACAACATGATATACTGAATAACGAAATCAACTGTTAAGAACACAAAATTAATAATTACTTCCCATGTCGTTAAATATGTGCGATAATTATTGAATTAGATCGGATGAGAATTAAAAACTTTCCTTCAATGTTATATTTGCTAAACGCGCCGCCTTTAAGACTTGCCATTAAAGCTGTAAACACATTAGGCAAGTCCATCTTTGAATGATCTTGATTGACCGTTATACAACACTGCCAACGTAACTAAATTGCAAGGAACGAATGCACTAACCTTATAAAGCTTCACCGGAATGCAGTTGTTTTGATATAAACGCGTCAGTATTGTTATGTTGGTATACACGAGTACACTCTGACGATCGCGAACGCGGACTGAGGTAGGTAACCGGCTTCTTGATTGTTGATCAGTCGGCTGGTATTGTGACCATACAAGACGTTTGGTTCATAGGATAAACTAAGTGCGATATACACAATGCGTACGGGCTAAAATCCTTCAAAGTTTTGAAAGTTAAGCACGAAGATAACTTTACTCAGTAGCCAAAAAAATAAATTTATATGAAATGGAAGAAAATACTAATAACAAATAAGCTACTTCAGGTTTTAGCTTTGTTTGTCTACAAGACACATTATTAGATTCATAGACAGCATAACAAATTATTAGCTAAACGAAAATACCTACAAAATAAAACATATAGTACAAAATTTAAAATACAGCTTTGGTATTGATTTATATTAATTTTACTATAGTAGCATTTTGAGAGAGCTAGTAAATGAAAACACTTTAATTTCTGTTGTCATTTCATTCTCTTTATGTAGTTATCTTGGTTACTTAAATATTTTACATGACATACTGTATCTGGCATACAGAGTTATAACTGAGTAATTCTTCAACAATAAGAGCAAAAAGGTTACATTATAACATTTAACGTATATTATTTATAACTGTTAAATACACTATATATACAGGCATCGCATCAATGAAATAATATCCCAATTCGTAACTGACGTGTCGCTTTTTTTATTTTACTATTTTAATACATTTTGTAGACAGTCCCAAAAAATTGACAAGTAATATTCACCGTAGTCCACTTTGGTCATCACACAACGCGTCGACAATAACTCAAAAGGTGGCCGGCAAGTCGACCGTGCGCCATCCTGTCTCCGTGCTTATACTAAACGTATTCTTGTTATTCACGACGTAACGTGAATTAACTGACCCTTACCTCAATGCTAGCGCCAACATTACTCATAATTTTATCGTTGAACGATAGCCTAGTGCGATATGTATTTCGAAACTTGGAGTTTAGGGTAGCGATTCCTAGACACGCACCTGTTATATTACTAAATGCGTGCGTCTGTCATATTAATGTCATTGGCTGTAAGACCCGAAGTAAATGAATTAAACGATTTTAAGGAAAATCCAGCTTTTAAGACTTACCCACTGTGTTCAATAAGGCGTCTGAAATCAGTCATTCTAAAAGGAAACCCCGTCCACTAGTGGAAGGATAATAGGCTGATGAAATTCGTTCAAGATAAGTAGCATTGTCTAAGTAAGTTTTAAGATAGCTTCTGCTTTATAAGTCTTTTACTAGCTTTTTTTTCCTTCCCTCCCAAATAATGATATGAAAAGTAGTCCACAGAGAAACAGTATTACGAACATATTTAAATAGTAAAATCACAAATACCAATCCAATGTAAATAAAGACTAAAACAATTTTAAAATTGTTTTAGTCTTTATTTACATTGGGTTGGTATTTGTGATTTTACTATTTAATTATGTTCGTAATACTGTTTCCTCGTCTACTCTTGATATAAAAATGAACTTCGCTTCGAAATTAAAAACTGTACCGTTATTTATGGACTATCACGTTATTAGCTGGACTAAATTATATACTTGATTAATAATAATATCAGCAATATATTTATTTATCATATTGCCGCCATAATATTCAGTGGTCATTTATCTTAGTAACAGAATTACTTATGTACATGCATCTATGTGTACGGAAATGTAAAACATGATATTAATAACAAAGATAATAAATGAATTCGTAATCGGAATTTTATGCATGCATTGTCTCAATTGTTTTATTTTAATGAATGGTCGCTGTGACCACGAGAATGCGTAATTCATGGGCTTATTGTTTTCATTCCTCTGTATAATACCTATTCAATATAATTCAATATAATTGAATTCATAATAATTATCATTATCTAGCACCTTCTGTACCTTAACACTACTCGGATAGAATTCTTATCTATGGAAAATAGCTCTACGTTTGTATTCAAGGGCTTTCCGTTTGGAACTTAGTAGGTGCACACACATTGCTCTTCAAATTTTCGTCCTTTTATTTTTGTTTTCATTCGTATTATCGGAACGTTGTTAAAAATTATTTAAAGGAACTATCGTATCATACGTGATACAGCTTTAGCTATTTAAGAAGAACACGCAAGAACAATTATCTCATGGTTTGCGTCTAAGCGAATTAATCAATCTTCATTATTTAAAAATTAAAAAACTTCGTTGCCGCTGGATATCTCATGAACTTACTGCCAAAGCTAATACGTGTCCATTAGCAGAAATAAATGCTGATAAATTCATGGACTTCTTGTGGTTAATGTGCTACTAAACGAACTATTAATGTATAACTTATTTTCAATTTAAATTTGTCTTTCCGAAAATAAAAGATATGATAAGACGAATTTTATTTGAAATTATAGAAGAGACAGGGTTCGTTTTCAACTACACTTTAAAAAAATCTTCAGATAAGTAAAGTAATTGTTTTGAAAATAGTTAAACCCAATATTTTTTTTAAATTCCAAACAGAACATTTTACAAATCAATCATTATTTTAGTTATCATCATCGTTAACCCTATTTGTTCGAGTGCTGGAACCTCGTCCGCTCAGAAAGAACAGCTGTATGGCGGTAGTCTGCAACGCTGGTCTATTCTACCCTAGCCGTAAATAATGTTATTTGTAAACTAGGTAAGTAATTCATTCAAATCGAATTGTGACTATATCATTGTCAGCCATTTTTTAATATCCCAGTAACTCGGTTGCAAATACGTCAATATTTAATTTTATTTAAATGTAATTTACAAGATTAACCAACATGTACTAGTTCGACACGTGAGTGATAGCAATTTTAATTATCTACTTAATATTATTAGCTACAATAAGTTTTGCTTGGCTGTACAAAGCTATTTATTATCACATAACATGAAGGTTTTAAATTATCGATTTTGTAACGTCAAATTGACATTGCAATTTTCATTTAGTATCGATTAATATTGACTGGTGTATGAAAGAGTCGATAAATAAAATTAAGTTTACAGTCTTAATATAGTTTATCTTTTTGAATTTTAAAATCCGTAACTTTAAAATGCTACTGAAATATATCTTAGTATTTACCATATTGCCTATAATGGTCTTAGGCACGCCTAATACTATTCCGAATTACAATATTTGCAATTTTACAGTCTTGGTAACTCAAGAGCTGCTTAGCAACGGATTTCATCGGTATGTCATGTATTGATGTATATTAAAAATTCATGTATATAATTAAAATGCTTAAATATTTAGAAAAATACTGAAACTCTATATGTAAAATATGTTGCTATATTGAGTAATTTTTATGTTATCATTTATGACTCTGTTAAGATATGAAATATATTTATTAGTGTAAGCTTAAACTTTTAAGGCAAAAATAAAATAATTTGATTTTTTTCAATATTATACATATATAATGTTTTATTTTTTAATATACATATATACTGAGGTTTTAAAACTTTATACTAATGACCTGAAGTATTTTCACACATGGCCTAATATCAATTGGCATCACAATCATCATCTCTTGTCCTAATGTGACCTTAGACAGTGTTAGTATGAGCTACATCTTGAAAAGAATTTAACCAATATGTTGCTATTAATAAAATCCTTTGGGAAAATAGGGTTATATAGTAATGAAGTTGTGTGTCATGTGATGATAAACCTCTATGTGCTGTGGATTGAATACCATCACGGTTCTTCTATAAGATGAGTTCAATGATTGATTAGATGTATTATGACAACTTTCTGAAAAATACAGGACCCTGTTTAATAAAAAATGTATAATTTCTATTATTAAACCTGGTCAATATCCTATATTTACCGCATTACTACAAAACAAACCATTATTCACAGAAACATGTCATATGAGATTATATTTGAGAATCACTCGGTGAACAACAAGGACCTCTATTTCTACGACGGCTGTGTGCTCAGTGTGCTCCAAAACCTGCCGTCTGGAGTGTATGTCAACCCTGACGAGTTAAATGACTTACGAAGAAAAGAGAAGGTATGTATAACTTTCACTAACCATTTTGCTACTTATATATAATAGCAAATTTGTGTGCAGGTCTCTGGATGCCATTGGGGAAGTGTAGCTTATTGTCATATACCCAATACGCTGTTTATAATCCTAGGTGGGAATTATTTAAGGTGGTCAAGTCTTGTTAACTCTTTTTGAAGTCATAAGTCTTATTTGAGATCACATACAAAATATGAGAGTGAATATCATTTTAATTATGATTTTTTAATCCACGAAATTATCTTATTGCATGTATAAAAACCATATAAGTATTTAATTATACTAATAAAACTGTTCATTTCCGAAGGTAACATGCGGGTATGTTGTTTTTTATATCATGAAAGTAACAAAAAGGCATCCAAACCAATGATAATATAGTGGTCATTACATTCAAAGGTATATATGTATTTAAAACTTGATGTTACAGTTTTACTCCCACTGACCATTTAGATTGATACAGATTTGAAACATCTAAATTTCTACATTGTTTTTGTTTTCAGCTCACAGCGTTCCCCAATAATGGAGTTAATATAGAAGTACCAGCAGAGTATGCCCATCCAACAAATGCCTACATCTTCAGTCCGGTGTCTTTCAATAGAGTGTACACCTGGCTTCCAGTGCACGCAAGATATCATCAGGCTGTCGAGGGTGGAGGGTGAGTAATTAATTATATTTCTATGACTGTACGAATGCTGATCTAATGGTTCACAAATTGTAAGAGCTCTACATTGAACATCCTGTCATGTGCATGGAACACTTTATGACTAAACTGCCAACACTGATTACCGGAATTGTTTTATAGGACTTATGTATTTACGACAATGTATGATAATTTTTACACATTCCTACTATACCTAAGATTGCTACATTTGAAACTAATTTGAGCCGCTTAAACTTAGATCTTAGAAATAATGTTTTTAACTGAACTCATGGAGCATATATAGGCTATTATTACTAGGACCTCAACTTCTTCAAAGATGCCCGTTTTTACAACTAAAATCATTTGTAACTATCTTGCAATATTATTAACAAAAGCTACTCAATTGTGTTATTACATATATCTTATACATTGTAACTACATTCAAATGTACTCGTGGAAAATGCTTGCCATAAGTCATTAAGTCCACCAGCTTATACCTCTAGAATAAGGGTGCAATAAAGACTAACTAAATAAATAAATGCATGTCTCGTTTCAGATTAGCAGAGAATGAATTAGGTGGTCCCAGTCTGTTCCTCCGCTGTCCCGATCACAGGCTGGAAGATTGTGATATGCCCATCAAAACAAGAACCTATTTATGCTCAAAGGACCCTGATAAATGTCTTTGGAAAGAATTGATACCAAACATGGTTAGTATAATTTTGTACAAATAATCAAATTTTTAAATCTTTGGTAGACTATAGATCAGGATTATGTTAGTTTTAAATTTAAAGACAAACTATGCTATAGTTATTGGCAGTTTGGTGACTTTTTTGATGTGTTACTGTTTTTACAATGTGTTTTGGTGTGGTTTTATACTCCATGTATTAAACTATATTCAACAAGATTTCTAGCTATATTATATGTGCATATATGTACTTTAACGGTCAGAGCACTATTAATAAAATATGGTAAAAAAATTTTGAACATAGAAATCAAAGACTTGCCTTTTAAATTATCTTTTGAAATATAAATTAAGTTTTTTAACCTTTTCATATGGAGACTTAACTATATACTATGTACATTTAATACTATTATATCCATAACGTATCCAGCACTATAATATTTGCATTTGTTAATAAAGTAACAATTGGCAAATTCCTTCTGTGAACTATTTAGTTTCTAGACATTCTGGATATCTGGCTTTCTTCTAGATCGATAATATCAAAGGGTCCACCAATTAATCACTCCTATTTTTCAGGTGAATAGTGCTGTAGTTTGGCCAGTACCAGTAGGCGATATTAATCACTTTTACGTCGTGGCGACAGTAACACTGATGGCCGTCCTTGTTGGATCCCTGACACTCATCAATGCCATCCATGAGCACAAGGTAGCTTACAGACAGAAGAAGAATTTACATAACAAGTAGACGAGATAACTTTGTCTATACAATCATATGAGTCTTGTTCGAGTTGTTGAATGTATGAGGAGATAATTTATGTACCATTTAAATTAATCACCTTAATTGTGGAGAATTAGTCAACAATATTCAGTCATTCATTCATTAACAGTCTTTTCTGAAAAGACGTAGACTTGACCATGTTATAACTTGGTTGTAAATGGGCTACCTTAGGGAAATGTGTTTGGGATAGAATATTGGTGGCAGCATACATACTACATTAAACATTTTTATGACTCAATGTATAGTTGAATAAAAAAAATGGAACTAAACATATTTAGACGGCAAAAGTAGTTTTGTAATATAATCAAGCCATAAGTACAGAAGCATTCTGTCATGATCTGGCCAGCCAACCTGTGGAACGAGACAGTGATTAAATTTATAAGATTATCAAAATTAAAATTTAGACCTAGCATCTATTTTCTTTTAATCCAAATGTGTAACCATTAACTCATGCTTATATTTATATGAAAAATTATATAAACAAAGTTTTCATAAATTTGATACATTTTTATTATTATCACTTTTTTGTGTCTTCAAGTAAGAGTTACTGTGAATTGTAAGTTTCTATATACTATAACTTGGGGATTATCATGACATCTATCTTTTATAGCCAAATTATAATATATATATATAAAATGCATAATGGTTATGGTTTTCACAATCCTTACACTGTACAAGCTATTGAAAAGTGATCTTGTAGACCATAGTGTATTAAAATAATGACACAAAGGGACTTACGGGACATACCCGTATATTGGGAATTCAAATTTATTTTAGCAGTGTGGTATGTATGCTGTCGCCCTAATGATATATAGTATTAATTATTGTATCTTTATTAATGTAGATTATAAATGTTGTATTCCAATACCAAAGAAAATGTTAGAATTTAATATGTGTGTTGTTAATATTGATGGAACAAATCAATCTCTATCATCATAAACTTTTATCATTCCTTAGCGATATACATAGTTCAATTTGATCAATAGTAAAATACCGTGTAGGATGGCCGTAAGCAAAATGTTTGGTTAGCAGACTCACACATTCCAACCTTTTTGTCATAGATTCAGCAATTCAAAATATGTTCCTTGGTCTGTTTATGTATTTCTACCGGCATAACTCTATTGGATAAGTTAAATAGGTGATAGTTACTGGAATTCCTCTAGCATTTATGCTATGCTCATTATTTCTGGGAAGATATGGCAGATAGATTACTTGTTCTGACACAGCATTGGTTACTTCAATGTTGTTGCATATATCTATTAGCAGTGACTGATTTGTGATCAGACGACCAGTCTGAGGGAAAATTTTCCATCTCACAGAGGAGCAGTCTTTTGGAGTAGGTTCTAAGCATCGTCAAGTGGTATCCAAAGTTGATCTAAACTGTGGCTCAGCTGCCATCCGCATATCAGCATTGCAAATAGTGAATAGCTTGTATTCGATGAAATTTATTTTATTCGACAATGTGGACCACAGACTGAATGAACTGACATGGTACTTAATATTAAGTATTTTAACATGAAAGGAGAGTTTGAAATGAGAGCTACTTAAAGCTGAGGAATAAATGTGAATGGTGTGGTGTATGCGTGTTTTTATAGACTGTGGTTTCTGACATGCTTTGATGGAAATCATGTATTGAGTTGCATTTGACTGCGACTGGTCCTGAAGTGTAGATGTTATTCTATTCGTAATTTTTAAAATTATTTTCTGTGTCAATGTCTTAAATATAAATAAGTTAAATTCAAATAGAATGTATTTTAAACATAATAGTATAAATGTTACAGTCTGGTAAATGAAGTGTATTATAGGGTCAATTTATATCTAACATATGGATACAAAAGGAATCTAATTTCTAATACCACTGTATCAGACTGGCCGTTACTAATGGATGAATGGATTTTAAATGATTGGTAGTTACCACGATACTTAGACTTTCGTTCAGTCTCCAGTCGTAGGACTCGTAGGACTGCCGTCATGTACTCGTTGTAAACTCGTTATTTTTAAATATAATATTTTTTATGTTGCCCGAATCCTGAACTGCTAAATATGAAAGATCGTTATTTCATAACTATTTAAGTATTAATTTTTTAACTATTTTTAATGCATTAAACTAACTATTTTTGGAACGCTATTGTCTCACTATAAAGTTATCTGTATCGTATTGTTTTAAATTATTATAAGTATGTATTAAAGCTCTCCTCCAAGCGACTCCTCGGGTGTTGCAAGTGTCCGGAGGCGACGGTCACCACATACTATCAAGGTCCCGTTTGCCTGTTTGCTTGGCTTAAACTATAAATATACGTGTATGTATTAAGTTTATATTTTACTTTTTACGCATTATGAGGTTTATATTGTCGATGTTAGAATTAAATTTAAATTTTAATAGAATTAAATTTTAATTTTCTTCGCCTTTGTGTAAATAAATAAATTAATACCGAATTTGATGTTTTGAAAATGTTTTATTTTCTCCCGCTTACGGCATTCGTACATAGTGAATTTAATCGTTCATGGATGTTTAAAATACAAACTTACTTACCTTTATATTACTAGAAGCCTAGTGCAAAATTTTGTTTTATTATCCTCGTCTTTCGTATAAATTAACTTTTATTATGTAAACGTAAAGTTCGCAAACGTATGGTGAAACTATGGGCCATCAGAACTGTTAAACATTCCTCAGTGAGTTGGCACTGAAGGTGCACCTTTTTCGCGCATCTTTTAAAGGGCGCCGTGTCAAAACCGTAAAAAAAAGTAACCGTCACGCCAGGTCCGTAACGGGGTAGGCAGAGAGCACCGAGTGCCAAACATCTCTGTCCTTACAAACCTGACGTGCTTGACTTGGTAACATTAGCTCTTTGGGATTTGTACATATCCCTCAACTAGCTGCTGTAATATGTCAAATCAGGGGACCATTCATATTATTTTATAATCCTACTAATAACATAGAATGTATAATCCGAAATAATATAATTGTGAAATATGTGAATATGTGGCCTGACTCTCGCCGACCGCGTTCGCAACGCCGATGTAAGCAAGACGCTCAGTGTAAAAGATAGCATCGGTGTAAAAATGAGGAAGGGAATGCTCCGTTGGTTCGGACATTTAGAAAG
>DWQQ01000175.1:0-13330 GCA_018244775.1 Oxynetra roscius flavomaculata
GCGCGTCTGACTATACCGAGTTATTGCGTACTTTCAAATCAAATGTCACTATAATTATATTTTAGCACAACGTTAAAGGAACCATCGTTAGGAAATCGCAATGGCTTAGATTTCCTTAAAAGATGTCCACTAAGGAGTATAAAATATTGGCCTCTAAGAGCTTAAAAATTTAAGCATATTATGGTCTCATCATTTTCATTGTCAATTGAGACCCTTATCCAACATTAGAACGATAAAAGTGTTCATGATAACATTGATTTCGAGAAACATTCGGCGTTCTAATAAAGATACCTACAACTGATGAAAATACAAGGAACAACAATCATGAAAAAGGTCTTCATTAATTGAGTTAGGTATTAAGAAATATTGCAGCTACAATTTTAAAAGTTGGCATATAAAATAAAAATAATTTTTAAAAAGGCTTGGACAAAAAGCCTATGGAGTGGTCTTATAAAATAAAAAAAAAAAAATATTAGGCAATAGCTTACTCGACGGCGAATCTCAACACAAATTGCAAACCATAACAGCACAATCTACGTCTGGGCAGTAACATAATCGTTATGCGTAATGTATGTATGTAATTGAGCGCTACTACTTAAAAGTGAAAGCAATATGCCTTTTCGACAAACCACGCACGTATGAGAAGCCGGGAACATAAACAACGAGCAAAACAATTTACCTACGAGCCTGGCGAGGCATTCTTACAGCCGCTCAGTTTGTTCACTGTACCGCGCCGGTACGTGCCATGAATCCCTGCGAATATGTTATCCCGGTACAAAATGCAAACAGCTACGCAATACCCATACATACATACATGCCGAAAATCAAATTACAATGTTTCACTATTCAATCCGTTAATGTAATATTAATATTGAATTGTCATGTGATTATTATAATATATGCGTATTATTTGGAGCAATAGTGTCTAGTCTGGTTTTAAGTAGCTCTTTTAGCCGAACAAATATGTAAAACAATTTTATATTGCTATCTAAATAAAAATACTTGAAGCATGTGATGACAACAAATGTAATTATTATTAATATTAATGTGTACATTTATTTACGCACAAATTCGAAATGAGAATATTTAGTTCATTACATTTTTGATTAAAATTACTATATTTAGTAATTTTATTAATTTGCCGTAATATGAATAGTTACTAGCATTAATAAATATATTGAACTTATCTATTTTTATAAAACGACCTTTACCTTATATACCTTTATGTGTACAAATAATTAATTTTCATTTTAACAACAAAGATAATTCAATTTAAGCATAAGTGTGTATAATTCAAAAACTAATACAATCTCAGAAACGTACAATACATAGTCTTATCACTAAATGTATCTCGTCTTATTAAATTTTAATTCAAGTAACAACATGTACCTATTCCGTAACAAAAATGGAAACTGTTGTGACAATATGAAAAGAAAAGCAATCTGTTTGCGTCCGACTGCAATGTCCCCTGGTGATTCCAACTTTTTCTTATCAATTTGCAAATTCTCGCTTATTGAGTCGCGAACGACTACCTACAGATTTCTATACAAAAATAGTATCTGTATACAAAACATTATTATATAAAATCATTTAACACAACCTCCTACAATCTGAACACAGAGCGTTAAAAACAAATAAGTTCACTTAATCTCCAAGGAATAAGCTTGACAAGTTTGACAAACGTCATCTCGATCTTTTCGAAATTACGTATCTGACAAATAAAAAAGATTTTTTAGGAATACTTTCTATTCGATTCTATATTCATTGTATCATATATTTAATATTACCTATACTCGTGATTAATATTTTATTACAAAAAATCAGGATATTTAAAATTGAACGTGACTATAACAGAATACAGAGCGTTACTTATGAATTTATTAAAATACCAACTGATTTATATAATAAATACCTATACTTATATACTAAAAGGTCTACTATAACATCCAGCATGTAGAAACCACAATTTAGTTAAATGAATGAAAGAACAGCGCAATAGAGAATACTTTTTTAAAAGAAACATAAATGAGAAGGGGGAGGTGTTCTAAGACTCCTCCGCGTTACATCACACGGTTTTCCAGCAACGTGTATAAATTCAAAGCTCGTTCGCCTGACCCGTTGGTTGAATGGTTAGCGAAGCCGACTGTCGAGCTAGAGTGAGTTCGATTCCGACTCGTGACAAATATTTGTGTGATAAGCAGAAGTATCGTAAGAAGCAGAATTGTGTGGGTATTTGGAAAATTATTTATATAAATTTATGTATAGATATATGTGTTTCTCAGTAGTTTGGGTAGCATAGCACAGGATCTGCGTAGTTTGGAATGAGATGGAGGTGTATGGAGATGTTCCGATAACGCTCGATACAAAACCTTACTTATACATATTGTAACATATTAATCGTGAGTGTTGTAATATGTAACGAAATACCCATTTATTATAAAAACAATACCAATGCGATTCTTTTATTATGCTTCCCCTCAAGTGATTGTAGCATTTCTATAGAATTATTTGTAAATTACAAAAAAAAACATTTATACAACTGCTGGAATTAAATTCGCTATTTTACTGTGGGATCTCCATCGTTACTTTTACTGCGAGATTATCGAGGACCTAATTATTTGAATTAGAATTGGAATGTCCCAGTGCGGACTAAATACGCAATAATTTCTTTCAATTATCCTATTTTGTGCAGCTTTAAAATAATATCACGTCCTACTCTACATGTTTTGTATAACAAAAATATTTTTTTGGCCTTTAAGTATCCCGACAAGCTGCTAATATTGCCACATTAAGCCTTCATTAAATACGCGTCAGAACTATAAATTCACTTGTATTTATGTAGGTATAATAAATTTACGTATAATTACTCGAATACAATTTTTAAATACGTTAAATCCTTGCTCCTATACTAAATATTTACACATAACATTTTTATATTAAACATTTTAACAAGAAATATAACTTAATATAAAAAAAAACTATAGGTATATTAAATTTTACAATGTTATTTTAAATTTCACCCGACGCGGGGCTGTTAGTTAAAATTTTACGTACCTATTTTCTTTGAGAAGCGAATTTTATAAAAGTAACGCATACAAGTAGCTGTTCATGCTCTCTTGTGATGGCGCATCAAATATGCAGGCAGCGCATAGTCGCTGAAGGTGGCCTGCACCCGTATCGACTCATAAATTTTGTATTCTTGCATATTTTCAACGTTATTCCAACAAATTCCTTTATACAATTTAAAAAGGCAGATTTAAGAAACGATAGTGTTCATTGTATCTATTATCATTATATAGGTATTTAATTATTTGTGTTAAATGAAAATCCAAATTAATAAGGTAACAGGCATAAATATTATGAAAAAAAAAATTACCTTTCTGCTTTTATATAATAAGTAAGTTAGTTGAATAAAATAGTAAAAAATATTACATATTTATATGACACATTAAATTATATTCCCACTATATAAATGTAAATACATGAAAGATAATGCGTATTAAATCGCAACGCGAAAGGGTTGATAAAATAATATTTGTTCGAGTGACACGTTGTAAATCCTGCTAAAGCCGATGTCGAAATTGAACTCAAAAAGGTAATAAGGCAATTTCCTAGAAAATCCCTAAGCGTAATAATGTGCCGAAAACGTTTTCTAAATTTACACATATTGTGCTCGCGGTCGAATCGCCGATGTCGTGTACGTTCAGAATACTCAATGCGATGGGGTCAAATGTCTCGACATTATTGTTATAACTCCATATATATATATTGTATATATGTATTTTCGTAGCTTACCGCAGATTAAACGTGTTCCTCGTACGGACATTCGCCAAATTCACGGTTAAACGACCGAAAACTGAAACGAAGCAAATATTTAAGCCGGACGAAAAATATCTACACCTTATAAAGCCAACGTTTGAAAAGCTAAATAATTTCGGTACAGATAGAAAACATTTGGACCGCGGAGCATGAAGAAAATTTATTATTTCAACGACGCCGCGGACAAAGGATTTAGGTTTGCTGAATTATGCAAATAAATTCACCATTCTGTAACATTTGTTGGGAATGTCTTTATTTCGGTAGATTTCTTAAAAGGCCCTCAAGACTAATCCCGCTTTTGGCTGTTGAATCTTCTTAAGTTGAACGAGTGTTCCCTCGTACTCGCCATGTATTACTATCTTATATTTTCATATAAAGGGTAAGAGTGAAAACGATAAATCTTTTTTACTCTCTATCGACAATTGAAACAAAGGATAGCTTATTTTAAATAATATGTACACTCGTACTACGTCTCATAACAGAAATGTTACAAAGAAAAAAAAATTCTTTAACACATACATACATATATGTATGTCTGTATACTTCAATTGGTCTAAAAGTAAGAATATATTATCCGATTACCGATTTAAATTTGTAGTTGTGCACAAGTATTTAATAAATCCAGACGAACAAACACAGCGTTAAAACTGTTCAAGAACAAACTGTTCTTATTCTTGGCGCATTTATGCGCAAATAACTGGCGCTTCAGGAACCCTTTATCAAAGTACAACATAAAACATTCTACTGGGGAGCACGATTTTAACGGTCTTCCTGAGCACCAGTATTGTTGTGATATACAAGTATTCGAACACTGTGTTTGTATTACCCGCTAAGAATAAACTATATTTGTATTTCGAGAAATAATATATTAACGATCATACGGGGCGATCTTGAGACAATATCTCGGGATAACTCGCATTTGTGTATCTGATCAGAACCTACACACAGTCCATTCTGTATACCGGACAATAATATACGTAAACATAAATATATAAAACATTCCTACTTATAATAAAGATAATTTTTTTCCCGGTGAGAATCGGTCCCACAACCTCCGGGGCAGCGGTCAGGGTCCGTAACCACTGGACTATCAAGTCCGTCGTGTATTTCTTAACGTATAACTAACTGTAATAAGATTTTAATAGAATTAGAAAATAATACTGCTTGACCACTAGACACGTACAATATTAGTTTACACTACAACAAAGATAAATGGATACCACATAAGATGGAGAACAGTGTTAACCTAATAACGGATTTTAACATGGCCGCATAAATACATCCAATATATTTTAAATAAAACAAATAAATAACTGTCACGTCATGTCCTCTAGCCGGGTAGGTAGAGAGCACTAAGTGCCAAATATCCCCGTCCTTGTAAGACTGACATGCTTCATCTACATTAAACACTCTTCATCCATACACGGCGGTTTCGGAAACTCTTGACTCCCCCATCAGCCAGTGCTTGACCAATATACTTTACATATATTTTAATGGACAAATTTTAACAATAACTTTAAGTACGTTTTAAGTTAGTTCGCGGTTGTAACACTTCGAAACTTCGATATTTAAAAATTAATCACAAAAAATGTTATCGAAACTCGTCTGGAAAAGTGTGAGCTGTGAATGTGTAATGTGTAAGAAAAATTAGCTTATTTGTCTACTGCAGTGCAAAGCACCCTGATTGAATATCTGTAGCAAACCACGTGTTTACATATTATCCTAGTATTTATTATTTGAGTATACGATAGTGAGGTGTCTTTGTGCGATTCGGTTTCCATTTTGAGTATTAAACTAACCGTTCATAAATGTTACCCGTGGTTGAATGTTATTACAATAAAAGACCGCAATTCAAGAGACAACAGAATCCCGTGTTGTCGCAGGGACGGGAGGAACGCTATCGAACGCCTCAACAGCTCTGCAAACTGCTGTTTCCAATCAATCCCTAGGTAAGTATTTTCATCGAGGAATCGGTTTGAAATGAACGTGTGTGCGAGTGTGTGATTACTTACGTTAATACTTGCATTGTAATGTTTACAGAACTACCATAGTATATTGTACCTATCGTTAGTATAATAGAAACTTATCTCTTGCACCATGAATATATATAGTCTATATATATAGTCTATATATATAGTCTATATATATAGTATAGTATATATATAGTCATTTTAAATCCGATATATTCTTGTTACAACATTCATTTATAATTCTATATTTAATCACTCAAAACTCATTTATAATTTAAGTGATTAAAAATAATAAATGACTCGTCATTTTAATTTTGACAAATTGTTTTTCCTTATAATCTCTGTCATAATTTTGATTCTTCACATTCGCCTTCGCTCCGCCACTTTGTCGTGCCTGAAGCGCCGAGTCATGGTTTTTCCCTGAGGGTATTGATCGAACGGTCACTCATAATCTAGGGGGAGAAAGAATAAACATCACTGCAACACTTATTATGTTAAATAATAAACGAAGCCAAGGGAAACATCCCACCGTTTGATTGTAATTCAATATCAGACCAAAACGTTAACCAGAGTCGAGGTACGCAATTTTATAGTTACACTTCACAGTATCTACGTGAAAATGTTTCATTGGGAATACACAAAAAAAAATATGCTAAAAATTTCCCGACAAGAGAATTTATTTCTTTTCTTACCGAGTAATGGATGTAAAATTTTAATTAAAAACGTAAAAACGAAATCATCCATTAAATATCCGTTCGGCGAACTTTCTACAATCCTTTTCAAACGGCTGATACTGTGTAACGAAGCATGATGATTCATTTTATTTGCATAAATTTGGATACGACTTTTAATATTCGCGTCCCTTGTAACTAGAAGAAATTATTTCATTGATTGTAAGGGATTCTCTGAGGCACTTTCATTTCTATGTTTTACATAAAACAGGTATTTCAATAATAATTTAATATAACGGGCACCGACGAGCATAAACTTTGTTAAAACCAGTCCAGAATCATAAAAAGTATGTATGAAATCTTAATAATACAACATTTACTTGATCTATATAACTTCGCTTATGTTTGACTAAAATATTAATTAATAAATAGCTAGTTTTGTATATGTTAAATATTAAAATGTTAACGTTGAGTAAACATTATGTCGAACCCAATGTATAGACTTAACGGCTTAAGTCGCGTGTGCTGTAGGACAGACATTGAATATGAAGATTCTCATAAAAGCTTTAGTGATAAATGCAATACGTTAAAGTTAATTAATTTTAATTAACAACTTCATTTAATTTCGGTTCACTTTAAAAGATTTCACAAAAACAGAGGATCAACAGTTTAATTATTTTGTTATTTTTATCTAAAATACACAATTTTTATTAATACATAGTATACAACTAGTAAATACATTAAATAATAAATACGTTAACTTTAGCTCGTGTCGTCGGCAAGAGATTTCTGCGTAGCTGTTAAGTATCTGTAGAAAATCCTGATAATTTTTTTTACGATAAATATAAATTAAGCACTATCGATATGAATAATTGAGCATTTATAGTGTGAGTGGATAATGAAGAAATAAGAGACATATTTTAGCAATTTGCACTTTAACTTCCAACTATGAAGGACTTACAATGAAATCTCCGGCAGGCACATGTGAATTCATGTGTTTTTATGCCTTAATATCGCATAGAGAAAGAAAATATCGTGAACAATAAATTCTCCGTAATGCACACTGAGGCTTGTGAATTCAACCAATCTACACTTCCAAACTGTCGTGAAAACTTGCTACTAGCGCTCACCAATCCCGGTGCCAACCGCGCCTGACGTTGCTCAACTTTACAGATCGCTTATAATCTACGAGAGCTAAACCTCTATATTACGTACTTTATGGTTAATAGTATATAATATACATAAGAGTACAAGTAAAATTCACACATATGAAAACGAAAATTTTCTATAGCCCATAACAACCATGTACTTTTATCAGATCTACAACGGTATGGACTTTTTGGAACTGGGAATATTGATCAAAATGGAGAACGTTGGAGGGAGATCTAAGAAATTTTAAAATTATCGTCGAAATTCAACGTTACATAATTTTTCGATACGAAGACAAATGGCGGTATCTCGGTCATAGCTTAGATTTTTAGCTCTTGGTATTAATGAAAATTTTTAACAATGGCAATTCCTTAATGTTTTTATATGGTAAAGTGAAATTGCCAAATACTTTAATTTAATAATAAATCATTCTGTCAGATGCTAATACATCCATAGAATACTATTATTATTTCTTGTAACACTTGATTTATTATACTTACAGTTATTTTACTTCAACCCACGATGTATTCGAATATTTCGGCTATATTAGATGATAACAAAAGCAAAACAGTAAAAGTGGTTTTTTTTAATTATTTTTTCGCCAATTATTTATTAACAAATAGAGACATCAGAGAGGTTATCGGTCGTAAAATCCTACTGTATATGTCTGCGTATGCCTATTTATAACAAACTCAATTGTGAGAAAGGCAGGAAAATGATGAAATAAGTAAAACTGAAATACGAATTCTCTTTTAGCTACCATTAATTAATCATGCAATACGAAAAACAGTTAAATAAAGATTATCACTTTTATCCTTTATTCCCTTATTTATTTAATAGAAAAAAAAATATTTCTAAACATTTGCCATATTTTGGGTTGCGGCCTTGTTATAAAAAGATTTCCGTTTTATTACATTTAAAAGTACTTCATCCATTCAACCCTCTTCAATACAATCCTTCTTGTCCCCACTTGTATTTATATATAATATTGTGTAATGTACATAAACATACACGTGAAGGATGTATATGTATATTACGTACGAACAGAACGCTGTCATCTGTCTACCGAATGGGCTCGTCGCTAAATTAGTCTGTTGCCATCTGAGAGTCTCTGTGTGGTTTAACGACTATGTCCTACGACAAGCAAGCGACGCCACGGAGACTTCAACGTAATTGGCGAATGAAATATTAGAATGGAGTTAAATGAAGAGCAACTCACGTGGGTGGTAACTTGCTGAAAACTATCTCATGCTGAGAGGTGCCTCGCGTCTGCTGAGGTTGTGATTTGTTGTAGCAACTTTGGTGGTATTGTTCTACTCTCAACATGATACTCCAATTGTTGTCACAGTAAGAGAAGATTATTGGTACTCGAATCTATTGTTTCTTTTTATAGTATTCGAAAAATATTGACACTTGACACACTTTTTCTATCTTCATGGTGAGAAAACATAGTGATACTTCTCACTCTTGTTGTTTCGATAATAAGGTAAAAGATATTGATACTTCAAGCTCTTGTTAATTTCATAGTAGGAGAAAAAATATTGACACTTGACACTCGTGTTGTTTTCATAATAAGAAAAGTATATATAATGGGCTCATTCATAACTATTCATTGTACGCCAACGAGTACTATAAAACATACACATTTCATTTAAAGGATGTATACAAAATGCGGTCTTATTGCTAACAAGCGATCTCTCCCAGACAACCTTTGAGTAGTAGTTGCTTACAAACAAATGGAAGTCCTTAGTTTAATAAAAAAAGATTAAATAGCAAATGAGCAGCAAAAATCGGAAATAATGTGTGTTATCAGGAATCAGAGTTTAATTAAATTGTGATTTGCTTTGTTTTATAACGTTAAAAAGGTTCTGAGAAATAAGATAATAAAAATGACTAAATATATACAAAAAATTACGAATCAATATTCTCCTTACTCAGAGAACGTAAATTTAGACTTTGAATTGAAGTATTTCGGTGCTTTTGAAAAATAAACCATTTAACTTCTAAATATATAGGGTTATATTATTACTGTAAATTAGAACGTAAACAAGGTTTTGAAATAAATATTTCTTGGTAAAAACAAAGGAAATAAATAAACGTTTCGGAGATTTTGGAAAATCTAATTTGATATTTATTGCTCGTATTGCGCGATTCGTATAGCCACTAAATGAATGTGTTTTTATACTTTATGAAAATTCCGGTGTAATAACAGCGAAAACAAGATAGGCAACTTCCGAGAAAATGTGTCTCTGTCTTTTCGTTGTAATCTCAATCGGATTTTAATTTTATACCCCAGTTCGCTACATAGGTATTGAAAATCACTTAGTTTAAATAACCTTCAAATATAAACACATTGAATATAAACTAATTAAACACAAAGGGAAAATTTACTAGATATTGGAAAATATACAAAAATTTTGCCCAACTACAAATATCATCATGAAATAATATTAAAATCAATGTATCACCCAAAAAATAATTCGTATTAAACATTGGCATCAACATCATAAGAATCATATTTATCCCTGGAGGCATTCAATTGAAACAAAGCAATCGACGTATAGCCATATAGCATGAAACAGTAGCAGGAAACTTTACCTATGTTTCGGAAAACTCCGGTAATATTTAGTTAAGTGCCCTTTCAAACTAGTGAATTGTATGTTCCAACGCGCTAAGTCCACCGGCAGCGCCAAATCCACGAACCGTATCATGCTGTAAGTAAAAACGTATAGATCTAAGCCTGATTCCATTTCAGTTTGCTCTGAAATCTAAAACAAAAGCTATATTTTCTATATCTGGAAGCGAAATGAACAGTGTTCATATTTCACGTATATGTTTGTATGAAATATGATGATAATACGATTACATAAGGATATTATAGAGTGCTCAAAACTGAATGTGTCATTTTGAATTGAAACTGAAACTGAAAGTGTAAATTTGAATTTTGTTAGTCATATTAGTTAGCGTCTACGATATCACCACGGGACCTTTGTATATGTACAGACGTATGAAGAGAACATTATATTATATTTAGGAAGCAGGCAAAAAGCAGTATTTGTATGCTTCCTAAATAAATTGATAAAAGATGTACGACTTTAATTAATTGATTTTCAAAGAATGAAATTGTGTTATAAGAGCGTAACAGATTTTTAAAGGTGAAAGTGTCTAAAAACTCACAACGACTATCTGAATGAAGATACTAAATTGAAATAATTTTTTTTCAGATAAAATGTTTATCAATGCCAAAAATTTTACAAGTTACATTGTTCCTTAACTTTCGACTTTCAAACTTAAATACCGAACAATTTAAAGAATTGTATCGTTACCCAGATCAAAGTTACCGCCATGTTACAACCGCGTTATTGACATTTATCTTTAGAGCTCATCTCCTAGTTTGCACGCGCTATATCATTCAAACATCGCGGGAACAAAATGAAGGCAGTCGGTAATTAGCTACTCGGCAAATACAACAAGTATTTCTGCTGACTGAAGCGTTTCATAGACAACAATAAAACATAGGTTGGAAATTCCTTTGAATTGAGAAAATTATATAGTACTACAAAAACCATCCACACAAAAACCATAAACAAAATTTGTATTTAAATATAGTTAGAAAATGTATATTTTATATCAAAATATTTTTTAAACCGAATCAACTCAATAAAAAAGTGTCTTGTTGGCAAATTCTTATATTTTTTTCTTAATGCATTACCTGCTAATATGGCGCACGGAAGTAAGACGTGAGCATTGGAGCGTGCTTAATGTGAAATGAATTTTCGAAGCTGTATTACAATCCGAACAATAAAAATGAACCTTCCATTGAAAGCGGACAATATCACACGGTACCGAGATAATATTCAAAGAGCGGAAATTGACGATCGAATTGATAAACGAACGAGCAAAAGACAAAGCATTACCCGTTCGCAAGACTTCTTTAGAGCTCACGGGGGAAAAAAACCGATCGGCGAAGATTCGTTTTCAATTCTCCGGCCGCATACGATTTCAATTTCTGGATAATCGAGATCTTGCTCAATTGAACACTCGATTACTCGTTTACGAGGACACCCTCACTGTTTGAGTTTGCCGAGTTTGATTGCGTTTGCATTGCAGGGGGATATTATCACTGAATAAAATTAATGTGCGCGATGAATCGGGAAATTTATAACAACATTAATTTGTTATGTAGTTAGACAGATTTTATTTCGTATCTTAATCGCTTATAACATCTGACCCGATGAGAGCTTACAAAACACTTTATTGATTCACTTTAAAACCAGACCGTAGTCATAGTTTGCAAGTCAACTGTCGGTCTCGTGATATTTATGCCGCTTTTAATTTGTAATACAAAGCAGATTTCTTGCGCATCTATTTATGGATCTGAATGTACCGGAATGCCCAAATATATGTATATATTTTTAAACCGACAACGAAGCGACAATATTTATGTATCGTAACATTTTTGGTTCTGGAGCATTATAATGGAATGCCTGACAGGTCTTTTATGCTCGCAGTCAGGTCGTAGTGCACTACAGTGTTCGAGTGGCCATCGCACAGGGATGAAAGTTGTCTAATTAACAAACCTCCGCGCTCTGAAATAATATTACTTTCAAATTACACTCCGGTTGGTTTTTGGACTAAAATACTGTTAAGTGTTAGTGCCGAGCAAATTGAATACAATGTTCAAATTAAAATAGTTCGAATTAACTTACTTTTCATTTGAAGTTTTATTTATTGCATGCTAAACAGGTATAGTTGAGTGCAATGTAGAAATAGAATAGAAATACAAAATAGAAATGTGCAATGTAGTATTTATATTCTCATTTTATAAGCACATTAAGGTTCTATAGTAAAATTACGCCCAAGTCACAAGTAGGTACTATACATATGTATGTATGGACATACATCCATACATAAAGAAGATACTTCGACCACTATGACAATGCATTACTATGTTTCCGGTTAATGGATATGTTACGCATATACTAAAACATACTTAGTACTTATGAATAAGAAATAATCTGTGCCAGATTTCATATATATTCTTAGCTCAAGAAGATTTGATGTCAATACCTTTTGTCTTATATGATTGTTATAAAATTTACTATTTTAGTAAATGTGCTTCGCATGCCTCTGAGGAGCTCAAACTAAATTGGCCGTGGGCTTAACAAAGGGACTTCATTTATCTATGCACTATGCAGCTCTGTGTTGTGCCACAGAATCTTATTTCAAAGAGCCACTGGACGTGAAGTAACTCTAGACCTATTCTAGCAACAGTACTGTTTATCTGAGAGAATTGAAAAGACGTCAAAGATATCCTGCATTCTATATAATTATTATTTATTATCATTTATCAAACTAAATATCTTTTAATCTGCTAATCCTTGTTTTGTTGACCGTATTTATGTACATAATAAAAATTAAAATCTAAATCTAAATAGTTCTTGGTTCAATTCCTATTCATAAAGAAAAATTTTAAAATGAGAAAGTTTGATTGTCCTTATGTTAAGAAATACATAACGTGTATATCTGTTTTATATTATTTGTGTGATTATCCTAGTATAGGCTGCCCCTTGTTGGGATTAAAGGGCCGGGTATATGGGCCCCATGAATTTTATTTTAAAATGAATTTATTATTACATAGGCAATATATTAGGGGTCAGTGCCAGAAGCGTGCTCGTCGCGACCCTGCCAGTCCATCAGACTGCAATTCTGGACCGAAGG
>DWQQ01000176.1:0-13310 GCA_018244775.1 Oxynetra roscius flavomaculata
GTTTGGTTGCAGATGTCTATGGATGGCAGCGGCCACTGGTGACTGTTGCATGCCCGTTTACCACTGTATTGACAGAAAAAAAATGTTTCTGTAGCTCCTTTATGGTATCATTAAAAATGTTTTTCTAGATATATGCCCCTGGGTCGTTCACTGTAGTTAGTATTTCACATCTGGTGGATCACTAATGAAGATCTATGTATACATATGTACGTTAGATAGATAAAGAAAAAAATAAGTTTCAAGTATCTATTGATATTGTATTATAGGATCTGTAAAAGTAAACTGCTTTACAATTTTATTTATGTTGCACACGCCTCAAACAAATTTTATCTTATAAAAGTTGAATTGTTTTAATAGTTTTTTTTAATCTGAGATGCAAGTTTTTAACGGACTTTGGCTTGAAAAGGAAGTTTGTTTTGATTTGATTATATTTGTATAGTTGTGTTTACATTATTCTTTATCTGCGGCTAGCATGAAACGATTTTGTTATTGTTTTTTTTTACCAAAGGGGTTATTTGGAGATAAAGATAATTTATGATGATTTTCGAAGAAAATTTCCTTATTTCCTGTCTTGGAGACTTAAAGCATGGTGATTTATTAATATTCGTGTGTAAGATCGCTTAGCTGTTATTTTTTACAACTCCACATTGGAATTGCATGTGCAATTGATGCACATAGGTAAGCGGATATAATTTATTATTATGTGATGTTGACACTAGCGTTGCCAATAAAAATAAAAAAGTATACATAAAAAATACCGTCCGAGAATCGAACGTGGGTCCTTTTTGTTGCCGATTATCATGGTTACCTGTTTGCGAAACGGGTCGCAGGTACCGAAAGGATTCAAATATTTCGATATCGTTATAATAAGACACTGGCCGTCACTAGATCGCATCGGTGGGCGCAACGAAATTAATTGTGCAGTAATTTTTTTGTCGCATAAAATGCCTTTTATAATTTCTTGGCTATTAAAGTTACACTTTCAATGGTTCAATAGAGTAGAATCTCATGTTATATTACAAGTACCAATTTTTTTTAATACCTTGGTCGCATGAGAAAGCTAGTATTTGTAATGAAAAGAAAAAAATGGAATTAGCTTATGCTCTTTCTGGGATCTCTATCACCATATAACATTTCTTAAAAATTGGTTCAGCTATTTTGACATAACAACAGACACAGTTACTTTCGCAGGTATTGTGTTAATGTGGATTTTTATGCAATTTTGAAACGTGATATGTCATTTCACAGACAGACAAGGCTAGTCCGTATAAGGAGCGTTTCTGAGAGCTGGATAAAGATAGCCCAAACAATGAATATCTTTTGGAAATAACAGATAAGATGCCCCCTGAATGTGGCTTTTGATACATGGAAGATGTTTATTTTACTGATATAGTCTTTAAAATATTATTACAATTGTCTTTTAAATAGCATATTATATTGATATATAACAAATATTATTATTTTGATATATAATTAATATTATTATTTTGATAAATTAGACCATTGTCACGATAAAACAAATATGTTTGTATGGTGTAAATATGATCTCAATTGGTCAAGCCATTCAGAAGTTAAACAGTGAGTAACAAACACACCAAGTGTTATACGAAACTCTACAGTGTGTATGTATGTGCATAATTATATATTTCGTATGTGTGTTGTTCAACATAACGTGTACCGAGTGGTATTTTAAGGATATTACCTGAATGTTGCGATCATGTTTGTACTGTTGTCCGGAAATCATTTGAAATGTTATATGGTTTATTAAACTATGAGTCATACATTTTAAGTGTTTAATGTTTTTATAATACAAGGATTATTTTGAAAGAAAATATTTTAAGCAGATTTGTAGCGCTGACCCATAGTGAGTTATTAAAAGGGTTTCACCGCAACTTATATCATATTTAAAGGATAAAGACGTTTTTAAATAATTTTAATTTATTTTGCAACAGCTTCAGTATATAGCAATTGAAGTATCAGTACACAGTTGACAGTTTTTGATACAAGATTTATATTTTATTTAAAATTATTATTATATTTAAAATAATTTAAATTAAACAAATTGCTTAACTGTAAAAATTTTTAACAAATTTTGTAACTGTAGTTTTATTTCATAATTTCTAGCGTCGACAATCATGATATTCGTTTGATATAATTTATGGATGTTCCTAAGCAATATATATAGAATGTAATACAAAATACAATATAAAGTATAATAATGCTCTATTTCCCAAGAAAAAATCGTAACCATATTAGTCTCAATCTTAATAGGATCACGTGATAGAAGATCGAAATAATAGAACTATATGTTGCTACATGAGGAAATCCCGTAGCGCCTTTCCAATTCTTTTCTACAAACCTTGCCTTTTTACTCAATCACAGTGAAATAACACATGCATGGTAACTTTCGAAGCCTAAATGCCAATAAGTGGTCGGGCTTAAAAAGTGTCGCTTTTTTTATTCAATTTATTTATTTATAAAGGTGATCTATCGATCTCTGTTTATACCAGTCGAGGGTTAAGTTAAGTGTGAATTAAACCGTTAATTCTTCAAAAGGCAGAATTTCAAAATGAAAAATGCAGATATTATCGTGATAAAGCTATTGTTGTAACTCATATTTTATCATGTATCATTTCCCAAGTGATAAAGTGAACATTTAACTGTAATATATTTATTCATTACATATGATCTACGATCTCTTTACGTACCATGTATATTCTGCTAAAATGACTGCCACTAGATCGTAATTAGAAAAGAGGGGAGATAGAAAAAAATATAGAAATGCATGTTACACATACATTTAAACAAAAAGTGTATAAAATATGTATATTAGTTTCTTTAAAAACATACAAATAATGTAAATTTCTATACAAACATGTACTCGTATATTGCTGTTCGTAGCCTTAATAGGTTACGCACTGTAATTAATATGACTGCATTAAACTTTAGAAATAATTTATCTTATCCTTAACAATGTAAGTAGTAACTGGTAAGTTCAATTTATATTTAAAATGCATAATAATAATAAAACGTGTATAGCCTGCAGGTTTGTTTTCTTATTTAACAATCTTTCAAAACCCGTAATCATCTTGGCATTATCACGTTAAGTGTGGACATGCCTTTATAATGTAATGGAAGGTGCGTATTAAACGCACATAATACGCCTAATTGCGTCTGATGAAACGTAAACAATGCTGATAATAATTAACATTCAGAATCCGCACTCAAATCAGTATTATTACGCGACATCGAATTAAAACGATTTGAATTATTTGATTTTGCTTAAAAATATTAAAGGATTACGTTACAAAGGGTAACGAGCGATTCATTTAATGACGCCATTTTACATACAATATAAAAAAGTATTAAACATAGTACGGGAATAGATACAACATTAACGCATTCTATAAGTCTCTTCTATTCTGAGTGTTCACGGCTTACGTCATTTGTTTTTAGCGCCACAAATACGACTCAGATATTTATATTAATAGATACTATTGATCCTGGCCACCTTAAATTAAGAACAACCCTTATTATTTGTCGCATAGAATAAACAAATCCATAGTTATTAAAACTTCGTGATAATCTATGTATAAGTCATTCTACATAATCTATGTATAAGTCATTCTACATCTCTATTTTATATCCTTTGTGTAGTCGGTCCTAGTATGTCACTCAGTGTGTTGGATAAATTTAACTATTCATGAGCGTTGCGATTTAGGGGTTAGTTATAACTAAATCTCAACTGGTAACTTTCTCATCTTTTAGACGTGTATAATAGTGTAATTTTAACAGCTGTGCAATTTACGCAGCAACGTGAATACTGCTTTTGTGCTGTAGATGAATCCATCTTCTTGAATAAATGTAAATAGTTTATATTTATATCATTGTATAATATAACTCTATATTAGCATTTGTAGGCCGAAATTTATACCTATATATTTGAACACTCTCAGCTATTTTGAGAGCAACTATACAAAGTACAGGTAAGTAAACTGTTATTGATGTTTAGTAAGTTGTTTACTTACTTAAGCAATTAGTGGCCAGTGCAGCCCATACGTATTTTTTTTCGCATTATTTTACAATCAAATAACTTATTTATAGATAGAATGTGTAAAGATTTCAAAATAACACTTCTGTTACAAATTTGAAAATCTTCAGAATTGAATCATTAACAAATAAGTTAATGCTCATTGGTACACCTTCACTTGGACTTCTAAAAATATATAACTCTACTTCGTAAATCACTGACATAATCTTTATACATTATTAAAGTATTTACCTGATTGAAGAATGTGTACACGTAATGATTAAGTGATGTATTGATTGCCGTTACGGAACTATAAACTACATCATAAATGATTACTATAAAAAAGTATTGCTTTATGTATTAAATGTATAAGGTATAAGGTAAGCTAACGAGAAGATCAGCAGTCACGAGTGGCCGGAGACGTCTATAGACATTTCGCTATTAGCCGGCAGCGTTTGGTATGCGTTGGTGAAAGCCTATGTCATCCGATCCCTTTAATTTAACGAGATGATAATAAAATTATTAATTAATTATTAAAAGAGTTCAACAGTAGAGAGGTCCGTGTAACCCGATCCCCTTAATGCAATGGGTTGATAATAAAATTATTTATTAATCATTTAAAAAATTCAGCGTCAGTGATTTCCGTGTTATCAGATCCCCTTAATATTAACGGGCTGATAGTAAAATGATTTCATAATTACTAAGAAAATTCAATTATCAACAGTTATTTAAGATAGTGAAAGACGTTATTTTAATTAAAAGTTAAAATTATTGTATCGAAGCGGCAGATTGGTGTACTTGTCGAAGAAAAGATAGAGTGAAGGAAAACTCTCGGCACTCTAACCAGTAATACAGTTGTAATCTCAATTTGCAACATTCCGCAAGTAAATTCTCTCTGTATTTAGTGTTTTACCTTGATCTTTAAAATATGATTTACTCAAGTGTCTCCATACATATAAAAGGTTCGTACGCGACATATAGCAAAAAATTTCGATACGCGCTAACAATATTATATGTACTTATTTGTACAATATGAATTCTTAACATAACATGTTATGAAACTCGTTATAATTGTCTATTATTTTAACGAACAATACCGCTGCGCCTCTTTGGTACCATTGATCCCCTGCCCTATTAACGTAACAATATCACGAGTTTAATAACTGAACTCATAACAACAAAACTGCCCTCGTCATTACCAGATGAGAATTCATCACCAATTAAAACTTTAAACTGCTTGAACTTGAAATCTATGCGTACATCTTTACAACATTAAAAACGATGCATAGAAATGTGCTGCCAAAATATAAACTCTATTGCATAGAGTATAAGGATGTTAACGAATCGTTTTTAAAGATTAGCTGCAGATGTATCTTTGTAGAAAATGTTGAGCACGTTTTTTCGATGAGTTTTGAATTAGTATAAAAAGCAAAACTCGCTTCGCAAGCCATCAGAACGGTTTCATCCATTCAAGGAGCCTGAGATTCCCGTTTGGTGCACCATGTATTTGGTAATGTTTTTATGTGACACAACACCGGATACTAAAGTGACATTCAAAATTTCAATTTTAAGGTTTGAACGTTAGATCGCGATTCTGTATAATTATTTTCTTTGGAAAGTTCTTCACATTAAGTAAATTTATGATTCCTATTAAGGATAATAATTTAAAATATGTTGTTGAAAAAAACCTTTAAATGAATTACTGTTAAGATTCAAATCAAAATTAAATAATAAAAAAATAAATTGTAATTTTTTTCTTTACTTAGTAATTATAAAAATTGTAAGTTTGGACCTGACCTGACCTGATTCCGATCTAGGCAAAATATGAGCAATATACATTTTCTATACATTTTCTTTTCTCATAATTTACAAAATATAGTTTATGATTTTCAATATAACATTCAGAAAATGTGTTTATTTGTTCACAGGTCCTCGTGACCGCTTTGTTTGTGATATGCGCCGCCGATAAACTCGACCGTACTTATCTTCCGCCAGCATCAGCTAAAACTGCTGGGGGAAGTTCGGAGTCTCTGCGGACGCCCTTCAGGACGTTCAACCAAGGTCTCGGAGGTTTGCCCAAAGGTGGCTACAGGAACGAATTCGAAGGGGTCGTTGTAGACGCAGCGGCACCCGGCACCAGAGCTTCCGGTTCTGATGGAACTGGTCTAGGTGGTCCAAGAATCGCTTATGGATCTACTCACTCCAAAGTTGGAGACGCAGCGTTTACTGCAGATACTGCGTTTCCTCGTATTAGTGCTCATTCGGGACTAAATACTCAAGGAGCAACGACCTACACAAATGACACACCTGGTTCATCAGTGCCAGAAAGGATTCAAGCTCCTCGAGATCGTGAGTCGAACATCGTGACATATCAGAATGATGTCAGTCATGACAGTTTTAACTATGCCTTTGAAACTGATAATGGTATTGTCGCTCGGGAAGACGGTGTTGAAGCCAATGGAGTGAAGTCTAAAGGCGGCTACTCATACACAGGTGATGATGGTCAAGTGTACAGTGTAACGTATACAGCTGATGAACGCGGTTACCAGCCCACGGGAGACCACCTCCCAACGCCACCGCCCATTCCGGAAGAAATTTTGAAGTCCTTGGAACAGAACGCCAAGGATGAGGCATCGGGAGTCGTGGATGATGGTAAGTCATTTTATAAAGTTATCTATATATAATAAGTATATTATTTTAATAACACTGATAGTCTCAAAGAAATCTATTTTGAAAAGCAATAAAGTTCTACCGTTTGGATCCAATGTCCTATACGTGACAAGAAAAAGCATTTGTTGCAAAATTTTACGTTATAAAGGGTGAAGAAAATATGAATATATTCGATCGTTAATTAGTTAATCAACTAACTATTAAATGTCATGTAATATAACGCATAATATTCGTTCAATTACGCAATTTACGTACTAATGACTTCATTATTTACTATCACAGCGAGTCACATACACTTGTATATTCATAAAACCATAGCACAATAAAAATATAACAGGTATTTTCCTCAACCAGAAGTCATCTACTTATTGACACAAAAATGAATATTTATATACCTTCACAAATACATAATAGAAGAGGTATAATCTGATTAACGATTATCGATTAATATTATTTTCTACTACAGTAGGCGCTACCATTTGCATAAATACACACGTGTGCATACGAGGTGAACGACCTGGCGGTCCATTGTATCGAGATCGCGAGATAACGTCTTAGCATTGACAAGTTACACGGTTCTGGTCGGTGGTGGAATCGATCTTAGGATATTGTTAATAAATTGCTCGTTATATGCCTCGTACGACGCTATAAAAGGTGCAGTCGAACGTTGGAATACGGTCTTGTTTACAGAAACTAGTTGATATGCGATCGTAACGTGGATCATATTATGTAGTTATGTCATACGTATATGTACTTTTGTTAAAGTTCATTTTATCCGCATTATATTTAAGATGTCTATATATACATATATAAATCAATAAAACATGTTGTCATTCTGTCAAACATTATCTCTCTCTGGATATATACTTCGTTAATTACCACTTCGATGGGCAAGTATCAATTAATTATAACTGACAAATGTTTTTGTGCCTAAAATTAATGTAAAATAAGCTTTGCTATGCTACATAAAAACTCCAAAGCAATTTGATCATAATTAATATGCTAGTAAACTTGACTTTTTAAGTATTTCCGTTAATAGTTCGAGTCTGGATGTACTATAAATGCGATTTGAATATCAGAATAAAACAAAAATAGACCGAAACTTGTATATATTAAGCGTATGTATGTATTCCAATGGTAAAATTGAAAGTGTCCATGCAAGAGGTCGAATGTCTGTTAGTGGACAGCGTGTAAAACATTTCATTTACATAATCCGAACCGTTACAGATTGCTGCCAGAGCCATTGTATTTTGATTAATGAATCTTCGCTTCACATATAGTTCAGGTGAGGCGTTGACAAATGAGTAACAACTTTCATTTTTTACTTACAGGCTCATACGATGCTCAGAAGTACAATACAGAAGAGGAT
Organism: Oxynetra roscius flavomaculata; assembly: GCA_018244775.1. Classification (NCBI taxonomy): domain Eukaryota; kingdom Metazoa; phylum Arthropoda; class Insecta; order Lepidoptera; family Hesperiidae; genus Oxynetra; species Oxynetra roscius. The sequence continues at coordinate 8,070 of DWQQ01000176.1, forward strand.
TACACAAAAAGTGACAGCGCTAATGAAAAATATAACGCAAAACAAGTTGGAAGTAGGCCTCACTCGGATACGGATACAAGTAGTTCATTTAATAATCAAAACAATCAAGCCATTGTACGACCTGGCTTCAGTCAATTTGACGCAGTTCCTGTTCGGAATTCTGTAACGGGTAACAAACGATTACAATCAACCGACTCTTCGAAAATTGTACCTTCGAATGGTAATAATTTCGGAAATATAAATGTTGCTGATAAAATTAGTCCAAATGGACAAGCACCTGGTTTTGGATTTCAATCAAATAATCAATATTTACCCCCTAATATTGGTTTAAATCAGAACCGCAGACCCGCCTTTAGTAAATCGCAAAGTAATGTACCAAGTGGTTTCACTCATAACGCGGTGTCGTCTTCTGCACTTAATTCTGGAGTAAATGGAGCTCAAAATTCGGACGCTGCTTTTATACCACTTTCTCAACAGAAACTCCAGGACGATAATTCTAATAATCCGAAATTTAATTCACCAGTATTTGGTAAGCCTACAATTATTGACTCAACACTTGCTATAAAAGATCCATTTTCAAGCAGACCTTCCCAAAAACCCCAGTTTAATAGACCAATCGGGGGCAGCTTCCAAGTGGTATCTGGTAATGTTTACAGTTCCAAAAACGAATATCTGCCACCTGGTATTCAATCCAATAAATCAAATCAAAATAAAGAAAACCAAGGATTTCAAGTAAATAATTTCGGAAAAAAATCTGTTCAACAATTTACAGATACCAAACCACAATCTTATGGAAATAATTATAGTTCAACAACCACAAATTTTATGCCTGTATCTCGCCCTACATTTAGTTTTCAATCAACTCAAAAAATTAGTGCTCAGAATGTTCCTCAAGACACAGGCAATAATTTATCCACTCAGTTGAGTCAAACTACAAAAAGTCATTCTTTCATTAAACATCAATCACGTTTTAGTTCCGGTCCCTCAAACTTTAATATAGCTCCAAATGAACCAGTTCAATATAGACCATCGAATTTTGTTTCCCAATTTCCAACTTCACAACCAGAGACTGAATTGACGACGCCATTTGAATCGACTTCTGACCGAAATAAACTTTCCGATTTAGTTTCTGTAAATGGTGGACCCAACACACCAAGCCTCACCGGCTCCACTAATTCGCCAACATTTAATTCACCACCATCAAATAATTTTCCAGGACAATCAAGTTTTAACATTTATAAAGTTCAAGAAGTCTCACCGACTCGGCCTTCCGCTTCTGGTATTTCTTCAGTAAGTGGCCACTTGTCTACACCAGGCATTCAAAACGTGCTCGAAGGAGGATCGGTTGAAAGTAATTTAAATAACGAATTCTTTAACAAATACCCAACTGACGTCCAATATGCATCTAGCACACAGAGACCAACCTATAGTCAAAACACTCAAAAGCAAAGTTCTGATGATTCCTATTATTACAATAAACCATCAAGACTCTTTAAAGAACCCACAACTCGTCGACCAGTATCCTCATATCCCAGCTCTTCATTTCAACAATTATTTCACATGACCCAACCTCCGTTTGGTACTAAGAATCAACCCTCTTATGATTCTCAAACATCTTATGTATCTCAAAGTAAAATACCTGATAGTCCTACTAGGTATCCCAGACCTCCTACTCTGGAATCAGTCACGCCTACTGTACCATCTACACAAGACGAATCAATTGGCTCAACTCTCCAATCACAGTTTAATAGAATTACACAAGCATCAGCAACTGCTTTTCTTTCTCCTGCGCCTACAGCATCAGCTAACTTCCATGAAAACAAATACGGCCAATATAGTACTAGTCAATCATTAGTAAGCAACTCGCAAGTTTTCCACGACAGTGAAAGTGAAAGTCAATTTAATCAACAGGGGCCAAGCTTTGCTCAGGCAACAGCTACTGTAGAAGGTAATCAAAGATTACCAGAAAATACTAATTCAGATTCAATTCAAGGCACACAATCACAGTTTGGACAGACGCAGCAGTATAACGGTGAAGTGTATGAATATAAGAAACCACCGCAAACGGTCCCTGCTGCTGAAAGTAGTGTTCCTAGTAAGCAGTTCGGACAGACATCTCAATTTGGTACTGCCTTACATACAAGTCAGGACAATCAGCCGCAAAATGCTGAAAATTTCAAGCCCGGTTCTCAATTTGGATCTAAATTTACTCAACAAACGGTTTCATCATTTGGAATAACGTCCCAGGGATTTCCAATAAACCAAGCCAATGAAGCCTTCAATGTTAATGAACAGCTGCAAAATCAGGCTCAGTCTCCATCAAGACCTACGCAGTTTGGTTCAATTCCCTCAAAACCTGCTCAAAGTTTTCACATAAGTCCAGGAAACCAAGCCTTCAACCCCAGTGGTCAAATACAAACTCAGTTTGAGACTGATTCCAGACCTGGACAATATGATTTCCTTTCCTCAAAACCTGGGCAAAAGCCTGAATCAAAACCCGATCATCTAGGCTCCCGTCCATCTGAAATAAGTCAAAGTTCACAGCCTATTCAGGGTGCATCGAAATTCCCTCCAGTATATGATACTGAAGGATCACCATGCTGTAAGAAAATTAACACCCATTCGCATTCTAGTCAATTAAATCAACAAACCACGGATACACAGATTAGCGGTCAAGTCGGAACCGAGCAGATTATTAATCAGAACGAACAATCTTCTCAGGGTATAAAGCCGGTACAATCAATTTCGAGTTTTCCAGGTGTCGGAGAATCCTTTGGAGGCCCCAGAAAACCTCCGAGCTTTGACGCTAACGGCTACCATTATTAAGAAACTAGTGCTATTGACTTTTAATTGTGAAGTGAAAAGCATATTCATACACAAAAATATTAATTTATTGTTAATATAAATCGATATGTGATGCACTTACGTATTTAGTTTAAATAGAATCTTCTAAAGTATAATAAATAATTTTAAAATATACCTATGCATTTTATTAATCGCTTAAATAAAATTAGAACCTACTCAGAAGCGTTATTTATTTATTTCCACTTTATTTAATACATACCTGGTAATTTAATACAAACGTAATGCCTGGTGGCTTTCTCAACCAGTGACCCTCTTGTGATACTGAGAATTTGATGGTAAGTGGTAACTATTATTGCATTAATAAAAGTATAAACTAATAGTTCATACTAAATTTTAAGATTGTAAGAAGGATCGGTCGGAGGATAAATATGATTTACTTCGAATACATTTTTCTAAGCTTTGTAACTCTATTCTTTATCCCCAATCATTTCCTCTCTGTTATACAATATATCAGTGTAAAGGTACAGTCGGCGGACTTGTCTTTTGTGCTAAAGACGAGGGGTTGCTCAAAATTGCTCTTATTTCTTCCAAAACTCCAGTAATCACTTCATAAAAAGCAGGGGTTTATTTTGATATCATACCACATATCGTAAATACGTACACAAAATAATACTATGCACATCGACGTTTTTTACGTGTGCCTTATTAGAGAATTCCAGTGTCTACATATTGACAAAACATTTACTTTCCTACAGCAGGTCTTAGTTCAAATATAGACGGAGATATTGAAGTTACATGACCACTTCGGTCCTGTGATACAAAAAACACTATGATAAATTGGAATTAAGAATGACTCTACAAATATTATCTGTAACTATGCATACAGTAATAGTATACTTAATAACTATGAAAAAATAATTGGTAATATTACTAATTAGTTACAGAGATATTTGTTCATTATTAACTATATAACTAAATGAATAAATAAATGAACATGTTAATGAATGTTACGGCTTTTTCATTAGTGTGCGCGTAAGCAACAATGCGTGTGCTGTTCTTTTATTCTAAAAATAGTAGCGATAAAAACAACTTAGCAACATGATGTACTAAGTCCTTGAGGACCTAAAATATAACGTTTATAAGTATGAAAGTACTCCTAGAAGTATCGATCAACACGCTTGTTAGTAGTCTCGGGTGTTACTTCAATTTTACCCGATACCGTGTACAGTTGCTTACGCTTTGTACGTGTTTTGTATATTTAGGGCATGCACTGAAACAGTGAATATTATAACAATTTGAGTTAGTGTACCTAACTCGAATTGTTATAATTAGCTAAACGAATACATGTTATTCTGGGAATTGACCTGAGAACCGTTCGGCACGATAAGGTGACGGCTGTTTTTTATTCTCGTCACATGTTCAGTTGTCACCGCGTCTAATAGATACCTACCTATCATAAGTATTTTTTGTATCATTTCTTGTGAGTCGCAAGCACTTTGGGGAAAAGAATGCGGAAATTTTTTTACTCTGGCTTTTTCCTCTCGATCTGTCGCATATCTGAGGTATGTGAAGCCGATGAATAATAGTTTTTTATTTGAATTGTTCTATATCTAATCACAAAGTTTCCTGTGATCTATATAGCATAAATGTGTTTCTACTGGTACTGCAGGCGACAAGGTGCACCTACACTACTTCGGAAACCGTACCCTGAGCTACTTTACTACCTACAGAATATTTCCCTTAGCAAATCGATAATGAACTCATACGAAAATAATCGCACAAACAACTTTTATACACTTGAACACTTGCATTTTTATATACCAATAAATCTATTATTCACAGTACATCACAGGGTCATTGTCCTTAGTTCTATGGGTAGAATTTATGAAACCAGATATTAACAATTGGTAACGCTTACAATCAGATTTTCTTATGAGATCGATCTCATCTGTTAACGAATACACTGGACTGTATATTAATGAATACATAAAGTGTGTAATTTAATTCCCAGAGATACAATTCTACCTTACACGTATGCTAAAAATTGAGTTATAAATAAAAGAGCGTGTAACGAATAAATCACTTGTAGTAAAACCCAAGGATCTTATTCACAGTAATTATACGGCGCAAATGTTATCGTAAATTTAATCTCAGTGAGATTTGATGCATATATTATCCATCTTTAGCTGCATACCAGTTGCAAAATCATTTAATGAAAGCTGAATTGTCTGTTTGATTGATTTGTCTGTATAACTATCTAAATAAAGATTAGCTCATAAATATTTAAATTAAGATTAACATCAACGCATTAAAACATTTTGAAAAATATTTATTTTGCACCAAGTAATGCAAGGCATAAAACCTTTTTTTGGGGTTTGCTTAGCTAAGCAGAAGCCCCGGAACAGGAGGCGTGGCTCTACGCTCTCTACAGAGAAG
>DWQQ01000177.1:0-13306 GCA_018244775.1 Oxynetra roscius flavomaculata
GCGTGAATGGGGCGATGGGTAAGCTAATGAGTAGCCATTATTTGAGCCAACGGGCTCGGCTGGCCATACACAACTCTATGCTTACTCCAACGCTACTATATGGAAGCGAGAGTTGGGTATGTAAGAAAGAGGATGAAAGTAAAACAAACGCGGTCCAGATGAGGTCACTGCGCCGAATATGTGACCTGACTTTCGCCGACCGCGTTCGCAACGCCGATGTAAGAAAGACGCTCAGTGTAAAAGAGAGCATCCACGTATTAAAACTAATTATTAAAAAAATATGCATTTAAGAGAAAATTAAACAAATATATTTAAAATAACACAAATCTCTCGCTGGAAGTTAATCCGCTAATGTATGTGTTTTCAGGTTCTGAATATGTACATAACAGAAGCTCTGTAAATCGAACTTTAATGGAGACGTCTGAGAGTTCGAGTTATAGTTGTCCGTTCATGAAGGCTTTCGACTTGGGCAAATTTCGTAACGTAATATTCGAATTTGTAAGATTCGTTCTAACTCATTTTGGTGTTCGAGAAGTCCCTAAAGTTCAAATGAAATAAATAACAATATTTATAAGAAGAATTTTAAAGGTGGTACTTTTTGTTTTTGCTAGAGGCAAGTATGGAGCCTATCATTATCCCATACTGACAAAGTTGGCAGAAGTTTCGAAATTATAACCAGCATGTTTAACACATTTATGTACATAGGAACAGAGGAACATATCTACATAGCTACATAGCTATATAGCTACATAGCTACATAGCTACATAGCTATAGAGCTACATAGCATTGTAGACAAATCCTGCTTAGATGTTACCAGCTGCCGCTAAAATATTTTCACCTCAGCCAATTGAATTTTATCACCGAAATTTTAATGTCATTTATAATTATCCTTAAAACACTATGTATAATTTAAAAATTTATGAATAAATAATTTTTATCAATTAAGTTGAATTAAAAATTACTATCAAAGTTACGAATACATCCGAAAACCGATCTTAAGAGCCATACTTCTTATGATATAAGGATTTATTATGGCTAAGCGACGAATGAATATTCCTTAAGCGTATTCTATTCTAGTATTCTAACGCGTGCTCTATGGGTCTCGTTCTAAGCTTCCCAATGCCAACGTTTGGGAAAGTGTGACAACCTAAGCCTGGCCCTGTCCCTTAACCAGTTCATTGTTTACGAGTAGTGTTATTATTAGCAATATACCTTCCGTTTCATTGCCTTTGATCATCCAGATGATGCAAATGCAATGAACCTGAAATTACCCGTCGCCACACCACCTGCATTAGAATATCATGTGTGTACAATAATGGGGCGGTTGTATTAAAATAAATATAAACTTGTATTATTAGTCAAAGCTTAGATAATGTAAGCCCTAGATAATATATAGAGGAAGTAATCTACCAGCCATAGGGCAGATGTTTGGTTCGTGATCAAAACATAGACTATCCTCAGGGTTGTCAGTTACAATAGCAAAAAATATATTTATATTCAATTCAATTAAGCTTCCAGAATATTCTAGTATAGACAAATGTTTTTGCTACTAACAACCACATCTGATTAAATGGTCGTAATTATATCTATTTTGTCATATTTTATTTATTTATAGTATTTTATTTATAATAAATAATGTGTAAATGAATACACCAAATATATCACGTATATTTGCATAAATATTATTTTACATATATTTGCATAAAGCAAAGCAATTGTTACACATATAATTTGTATCAACATGTTGACGGCGACAACCCTATTGATAGGACACATCCTGTGTGATAGGTTTGTCATTCAGGTGCACTTTATTCACGGGCTATTGAATAAAACTATGATGGCGACGACAAGATGAGTACTACAGATATGGCCCAATAGATCAGACTCGCTCGGAATGTCACGTGTTTGATACGCATTATTCAATATACAAAGTGATAATTACTTCCGTACATATGTTCTCAAAGTGCTGTTGATTTTCCAACATACAAACAAGTTAATTTTGATGTTCTGACGTCATCAGTGCTTCTTGTTGCTGCAACTAGACCTGCGATCAAAGTGAAATATCGCAAGGAACGTATTCTTGACATGTAATTAAAACTGAGATGATATGAAGGCTTTATCTGTATATGGCTTTTTGCATGATACAATTCGCTCGAAATTTTGAGTGAAGGATTACCTTACTTATAATAGTTTGTTTTACTTAATTGTTTTTAACGTGATAATGAATGCTGCTTTTAATGTACATTGCAATTTTTTATGAATTTTGTATTTGTATGATTATTTTATTTTAATGCTTATATGAATATTTATTTTGGTTTCTTTTTCTGTCTTTATTTAATTACGTGATTATTTAATAGGGATATAACGTAAATAAAGTCACCAGTGGTTGCTAGTTACTGATGAAATTACAAAGCTGGGTAATAAGAAAGTTATACTTTTTGCGTAAGAAAATTCGATCAATTTTTGTAAAGACTTTATTATTATAGATATTTATTTAAATTATATAACGGGCAAAACATTTCAAATACTCTTATTCAATACAGTACCGGCTGTTGTTAAACGTCAGAAATCCGCTGTCAATATTGGTAATCATTTTTTTTTCTTAACGTAACGAAATTTGGATTAATACTTTCCACAACAGCGAAAACACTAATGGCATTAAACTGTGTGTTCAAGAATACTAACGAGCTTTTATTGCTATTATAAAACAAAAATATGGATAACAAATACATCACAGCGCAAACACGTCTAAATAATTTTAATTTTTCTAACGGTCTTTACACACGAACCGAATAAATCAATTCACTAAGACATAAGTAACGATTTTTATTCTAATAAAACTTACTGTTGAAACAGAAACGCTCATTATAATATAAAAAAAATAAGATTCGTAAGAAGGTCTTATCTCGAATTCAAAAACGAAATCGTAGAATCCTGTTTGGTGGGAACGCTGCAGTGACAAAGTTTTGAAAAAAAGAAAAAGCATATTGTCTATGATTTTAATTTCGCCCTATTTGCATGTGTTGCCAGTTTGGAAGGATTTCTAATGAATTGCATGAATAAATTAAAAGGGGACAATGTCTTCGAGGAGCTTAGGGAAGAGGAAGCTGTAATTAAAATACGGTACACAGTAGGGTTGATATTCTGACTCGTTGGATATGTTAAAATAACAGTGAATATTTTAAGAAACAATATTTTTTAACTTAGTTTAATTTTAATGAATGAAAATCTTAATAATTTTCTATAATAGTATTTTGTATCAAATATATATATACGATTATACTAATGATAGGCCGAATGTTATTTAGGCTTCATTAAAACTGTTATCATATAAAGTGTCAAGGGCCATTCCGCATAAATAAAAGTGAGAGACAGATAAACTAGAAAATTATGGATATGGTTTAAATTTAAATAATAATACATGTCACGTTATCTTTTATAACAAATATAAGTAACATTATTATTATTATTGAATACCAGTAAAACAAGTTCATTTGCTTTATCAGAATAGTATGGATAAATGTTTAAATCAATTTTACTTGATTCCTTAGATCCATATTGCTTTCAGTGCCTGATTTATATAGACAGTAATTAGCCCAAACTACATACGACACGGACTAATTATTTTGAATAATAAACGTACTTAATTATATTTCTATTTTTAATTACACACTATTTGTGATAACCGAAAAATTATGACGCTACTAATTCATAAGCCGCCACCCCATCGATCAGCCCTACAACTACGACTCGAGCACTTCACGACCTCACATCTCACTCTATCCTTTCTAATGATAATGAAAACCTGTTCTTCCTATAACAATCTGCCGGCGTTTTTTGTTTTGTTTTAGGAGCAAAGCCTGAACGTTTGAAGGGTTGCGTAATTGTGTCAACGCGTTGCATTGTAGTATTTTTACTTTTGTAACTATGAACAATGGCGAGCGGGGAGAGACGGCAGGGAACAGATGTCGCGCCGCCAGAAATTGTATTATTGTCTTAATACGCAAAGGTGTAATATGCAGATGAGTTTTATTAAAATCATTTTTTCATTCGACTCGCAACACTTTCGCTCGGGAACGATTGACCCCCTTTCGTTTGGACCAGCGTTCGGTTCATTGTGCGGCGTTCGTGTTTTGTTTTTTTAGCCGGCGGTTTTACACGGCCACCGGTTGTTTTACTTATCGTTGTGATATTGCACCGGATGGCTCACGTCGCGATGCCAACTTGGACTTGTACTAGAGAATCGATCTATTTACATGCGGAAAAATATTTGTATTTTTTTTGTTCTTGTATCCTCTCAATAACCGACTTAAAATACTTATTATTTAGTTGCGGTAGTGAGACAAAATGTGTCTGTTTCACTCGTATCGATGAATTGTCTTTATGCGAGAATAAATAAGAAATGTGTTATGCATTAATATAAAATTTCATTTCAATTAATCAATTAAACTCATTAATTATCATATGTTTCTACATAAGAAGATTCGTTTGAACGGCACCGTTCCGAGTTTGAATTTCCATATATTACATAACCACCATAATAATATTTATATTGCACAAATGAATTATGTTAATGGGCACGATATTTGACGCGCGAATGCCACCGTATTAACTGAGAGTATCACGGAACATATAATAAAATAGCAGTTAAATTAAAGTAACTACCAATTATTTACATGCGCAAACTCTTTTTAATACTGGCCACCAGTAACCTTGGCTCCATTGTTTTCTACGACCATAACAAATGACTACGTAATCATGATAGATAATGCCCGCCAAAATGGTATGTAATTTTTTTTTAAACAAAACATTTTTATATATCATTGCCATTCTTCGCATTATACACCAAATATTTTACATAACTGCCCCTGTCTTTATATAGTATGTCATTCATTGCTTCTCTAAAAAGTAAATTTGAAATATTTTACCAATTAAATTGCATAAAGGTAATCGTATTACTCAACATTGCTTGTGCCTGCTGTCTGCCCATTTCCTAGACTGGGCACATAAAGTTAAACGGAAATTGTTGTTATATAAGTCTGCTGTTAATTGAGCCAGGTATAATTTCGAAATGAAACGACATCTGAATAATGAGCTCAGATGTTACGTAAGAGACGAGACTGTAAATTTTTGTCTTTAGGTGCGTTTCAAAAGATCCGCGTGACAAGGAACTCTATCGTAGAGCTATGAGCTCAAATAGCTCTAATAAAAAAAAAACACCAAGAGCGTCATCTGTTCCAAGTAATATGACCTATACTCTCGCCAACGCTAACTTTAAATACACGTATATAACGTCAATAAAGGTGTTTTTTCGCGTACTGCTGTATATAGAGACGTCGATGTGTTAACAAACCTAATAATACCAACGCCATAACAAGAGCGGGGGAGTGCAACTGATTTGAGTGAAAAAACTTCATCTCGAAGGGTGGCTTATGAGGTTAAAGTACAGACGAGAATATAAATGTAATCGAATAATAAAAATTATAAATTCGTCATCAGCAAATCGTTTATTCTATAATACCTCGCAAATAATTACATAATCATTATAATGTTGACACGAAAGATTTCCTTCTAGACAGTTCTATAAAGTTCTAAAAGACAGCTTATTCAGCCATGATAGATAGACGCGAATATATACGTATACATACGTCAATTACAAATTGAAGACTTGCCAATTGATTAGTGTAAATTAGAAATAAAGTACATTTTATACGGGAAAGTGACGTGTTCGAAATGTATCAAAGAGTTGAACGTGAGTGAAATATTATATCCGACGTCTGCATCAGGTTAGGTTTTGCGGTGTCTAGTGCAAAGGCACGCGAATTGATACAATCGGCGAGCCTCGCATGTCCGTGCAGTGTGTCTGTTGCAATTCAGTACTAATAATTATAAGCGTTTTGTACTCGACGGTGCCCAATAAGGACCCCAGTCGCTTTGGATTAAAAGTTCATTTTCTTTAACGAATCCCTTCAGTTTGTAACCGTGGACGGAACACAGCCTGTGCCGATACATTTTTAATGAAGAAGAGAGCAGCCATCTCTGTGTTCCCGTCCTATTGACGCTCAGACGAATCGAGTGCGTATATAAAAATAATGATTTCGTTTTGTCGAATTATAAAAATTAAAAGCTTGTCCCTACTATGATATGCAAGTATTTATTATCTTTCATAATTTTGATGAACAGTGAATATTTTTATACAACCGCCCATAAACGACGATAATTGATGAAGCGTTTGCCGTGGATCAGTGGTTTGTGAGTGTGATTGCTGGTCCGGAATTGTGGGTTCAATCCCGCCCACGACAAATATTTGTGCAATAAACACGAGTAGTCATTGCGTCTGTGTGCGTATAATTATCTATAAACGAGTATATTTGTGTGGGTTGGTTTGATCACCATAAACCCTCTTATGGGTAAAGTTGTCCTAAGATTTGGTTATTATTATTGATGGCTGTAGTCACAGGCTTCAGAGTTTTGCTATACAGGCACGATTCATAGAACAATTGCGCGTTACGTTAATTTTGTTTCCGTTGTGCTAGACTTTTTTATCACAATACTTCCAGCCTTTCAATGGAAATTCATTCAGTTATTATATATTCTATCCGTCATTTATTATAGCACTGACGTCCAGAATGGGCGATAGAAGTATTAGACGAATGAGAAATATATTATTAAGGTAATTTAACTTGAACCTATCTATTTATTATTTTATTTATTCACTATTTATTGCGTACCTACTTACAATGGAAGGTCTTGATGTCTGGAGACATTCTTTAGCAATCAACGCTGAGTGATAGTGTAAAATTGTGATAGGCAATAAAAATATTTGGTGTTAATATGTAAATTAGAACTCATTATCGTGATTAATGGACCGACATGATGCTATTTTTAATTTACACACTCGTGTTGGCGGTACCTACGTATGCTAAAACATTTCGACATGTATTTGAAAAATTTCAAAATGGATAGTGCACAGCTTACAAGTGAACCCCGGTGCACGCACGAACTGGCGAGACATACGGACGAAAGTAATTTTCCATTCCGTTGTAATTTTTATTACACGCGATCGATCGTATTTGAATAAAATTAAGCTATATTTTATTCATAGTGAAAGCTTCGACGTGAAGTATTTACACGTGACCCGCGGCGCTAACGCTGCGGTAAATGTCCAAACGGTCAAGTAGTTTATCTTCATTGTGACCTTTCTTCGTATACAAGTTGATAGTTCGATATGAAAATTATATATCGAAAGTGTATTGCGTTAAAAATAAAAAAAATGAATTTTTGCATTTATTATAATAGCATTGGTAATAAATTTTGTGGGTCAGCAATATTGATGTGTGTTTAATTTTGCCGTTTTAAAACAGAACCCTGTTAATGCAATGACGTTTTTTTTTAACTACTCTCCTTTTAATTATTTGCTTTATAGTTATACCAATTAAGGAATATTTATAGTTATACTCTTTGAGGTAACATTTGAATGCAAGTGTCTTTAGAATAGTACCTACTGATTGCACAAATAATGTACAACCCATGCAGAAAACCTCCACAATAGTTTGGTCGAGACCTTTATTCAGGACGTGATTGAGTTGAATAGAGAATTCAAAACTATTCAAACATCTCTGATCAAAGACACTACAAGCCAAGCTATATATAACACGCTAACGAGTGTCCCTAAGAGAATATCGATCTCCAGGGCCCACCATGTTTGATGGGGTCACAAGTGGAGACGGGGGATGATTTTTAATAATGGGGACGACCACCCCTTAACGCAACATGCATTTTTATGTGCAAAGCCGAAATCGGCACAATGATTACGGCACACGAGGCATTTTACACGGGTGCATAGCGAAATTATTATTTTGGAAATAAATTAAATAATTACTTTACTCGCCACGAAAGTGGTTGCAAAGGTGAACTCTGTTATTACTTGTTAAAATTTAAGCTTTTAAAACATATAGTACCTATACGTTAATATTTTACAACCTATAGCAAAATCTTAATGCTTCCATATTAATAGTGTTACTAATGAAATCGTGATGCAACAACTTTGATTAGCAGCACAAGTAGCCGGTGTACTGAAGTATTCGGAGTCAAATTTTAACTTGCGATTAGTAAACTACGAAGTAATAATAGAACCTAATCTAACATTAACCCCGAAAATAGATATCGATTTTATTCATTTTAGATGATGTAACATTATGTGGGGAAATACAGAATACCTATACTTTATGATATTTTACATTTTGTGTTAAGTCAGAGCCATGACAATTACACCATCCCGTATACAAGTCGATTATATTCGATTTGAATCGATTCAATTATTCGCTTCAAATAAAAGACTGACACGTTCGCCCATATAAAATACTTACTGACGTTAAATAAATTGCAAAATTTATAATAAAAATCTTCGCCCATCACAGTCCCCTTCTGATATTTATCAAGCGTCTGCAAGCGACAGCAGATCGCTCCAAACTCTTAAGAATTATTGTTGGAGATTGTTTTTAATGGGCCCTCCGTTATTCACCATTTCGCGACACCTTTTTTGACTTGAGGTCTTAACTTTTTATTGAAAATTATTTTTCGAGTTCAACAGTCTACAAATAAATGGAATTAGAGGGATTATGATAAGATAATGAGCGATAATGGCGCAGCGGTTTACATTTCAGTTTTCCACTCTGATAGTCTGCGGTTCGAATCCCCGGCACGCACTTTACTAGGTTACATGCATTTTTACAAATCAAGCTTAACACCGAAGGGTATTCGTGAGTAAATCTGAACGAGCCTAAGTTTTAACATACACTTTAATGTTGTTGGAGGGATGTGAGCTCTGTATATCTGAAATTCTTGGATGCAGGTGCGTCTTAATAGATCTGGCATCAAATTTTCTATCAAACCAAGCCCCCAAGGTTAGTCTTCAATTAGTCATTAAGATAGTAATACAGTACTAAGTGCTTTCTTTATACGATCTATCCCTTAATTTAAAATTCACATACAAACTGGTCTGCAAATGATCTAGTGTTTGGATTTCATTAGTATCTAACAAAGTAGGTAATAAATTATACATGTCGGCGATGTGGATGACATGGGATAAAACAAACTGCAGATATTTAACGAAGCCTATGGACGTAGTTATATTGTGCTATTTTAACCATATGTACAATCTAAATATAATATAATTCGTATATCTATATTAGACTGGTACATGTCTATAGACATTATATATAGAATAATATATATTAAAGATTAATTGAGGTATACATTGGGATAGAGACGATACAATACTATATAAGAGATATTAAAAATTCTGTAGATGTATTCCGTACTCAATAAGCTTAGGTATGTTAGTAGGAATATACATCCAAATAATGACATATTGACATATTTATTCCGTACCCGAAGAGCGTTGTACAAGTACCTACGCTAAGCAACAAACACTATATATACATATGTATGTATGTACATGTATGTATGTACAAGAGTTTAAGCCACATCCAGTTTCGCATACTCTGTGCAGTCAAGCTAATGCAAAGTGATACTATTTCTATTTACTATTTCTGCCATACTTACATGCAAGTAATGCCTATTGTATTTTAAAAATGTCATGTATATCATTTACCTAAATTAAGTATTCCTAACATAAAACAAAGATTCTTAAACCTTAAGAGATATATATGATGTGTTAATTAGAAAATAAACAAAAGTAAAATTGCGACATCTTAACAAGAATCAAGAATGTTTTACAACTGAAATGAAACATCTTCAACTTCGAATGGTATCGATGTCACAAATATTTCTTATACTTACTAACAAGGTATGATATGTTTGTATGTACCCAGTTGTTTGTATGTATGTTTTTTATATTAATATTATGTTTAGTTAACATAAAAATATTATTATTAAAAATTGAATTGCTACACTAATTCTTTTTTAATTGGCTACTGCTATTCAAGTCTGCCAACCAAGTGCAATAGCCGAGGAATATATGTACATATTTAAATTATAATTATCTCTGACAATAATGAAAGATTATTATCATTATTATTAATGTATATATGTATGTATATGATACAATACAGTAATTCTCGTTTTCTGGTCAATTCTGTGATTTTTTTTATATTTACACGGAATTCGTTATTTATAAAATTGTACGTACATACCTGCATTTGCGATAATTTCGTACCCACAATTATCGTACACAGCTATCCTGTCAGACGGACGACGCGGGGGTACGAACATAGCAATCTTTATATCTCAAAAGAAATGATAATTATGACATACGATATTTTACAACACCCCAGAGATGCGGTTTGTGGTGGTACGGACAGCTTCGTGCTTGCTGCAGGTAGCCAAGTAAATCATATCTTATTACTGTGATAACTTAATGAGTTGAACATCATATCAAAATATTGCCGACTGTCTGCCCGGCGAAGTCTTTCGAGAATTCCCAACCGTATTTTGACTGAGAATTACCAATAATATATCATCACTTTAGGCTTCTTTTGTACCATATCTACCGTCCTATTGCTGCAGTAGCAGCAGCAGCGAAGGCTAGTGACCGTAGCGTGCCGCTTTGCAGCGATTTTGACATTAAATTACAACAATAAAAGCGTTACTTTACCGATATTTTTATGTGCAATTAATTTTGCGTAGCAACTGAATATAATTTCATTAGTAGTCTCAGCACTGTAGGCCGTGTTTCGATTTTCAAGCAAAGATATTTTTCAATTACAGATCTCAACTAATCTCTAAAATTGACGATTTTGCAGCCACCAAATGGCAATGAGCATTTCCATGCTTCAGAGAGCACGCTAGATAATAATCGTTACAACTTGTCGGAGGCGTTACTTGTCGAAATGCTGGTTGGCCGCTCCGCATCTCCGCCTCTCCGCAGTGGAGCAGAATAGCGTCACGCACCAGGGGATCCAGTCCCGAGCAGAGACAACTGACCAGTATTGAAGCAAGAAAACGATAACACATAATAGAGAACTGTGACAGATTGAATAAATCCGTTTACATGACATTCATGAAATCCCGATTGTTCATAGTTAAGAAACGATTAGTACGAAATAAAACACAGAAGTCCGTCCGTGCAAAGGAGAAAATAAAAATATTTTCTCGTTAAGAACTTTTAATTTGTACTTCCCGGAGGTTCTATTTGCATTTGTTATTAGAGTCAAAAAAGGAAATAATTAAAGGCATGGAGAGGCAACTCTCCTATTTCGTAGATGCGGGTATATAAGGTGTACTGGTAGCAAAATAAAATAAAGTGATTCATTAAATACTTTGATGAGTTTACAACTAGTATTTAAATTATCTATAACAATGTATTATATCACACGTAAAGTCCAGATTTAAACGTGTTTTGAGTCGAAATTAAAACCAACTTTATAAATACCAATGAACTATATTTATATGGCAGAAAATATATAAAATCATGCTCGCATGTTCATTTTGTTTTAATTTTTCACTGGTTAGTACTTTAAAAAAATATTCATGTTTTGCGTGTATAGTATATAATGTTGATTGAAAAGAGTTTTTTTTTGTAATGTTTTTTGTGATGTTTTAATTTTGTTTTTCTTACACCGCTTTTATTGCTATCTGTTTTGCCCCAAAGTTGACTGGTAAATAGTTCTTGTAGCATTAAATGTCCATTTTGTACCTCTCGAATAATAAAGAATAAATAAAATAAAATTAGTTTTGAAAACGAATTTTTTTTACTGACCGTACCAAAGTCGAATTGAAAATCAATCCACTAAACATCCACGTCGCCCCAAGAAAGAGAGTTTCTTTTCATCATTCGCGATTGCCATTATGGAAATCAAACAGAGGGTTTTTGGTGGCAAGCGTAAGAATAATGGGGGCTTAGAGGATGTCGCTGCCACGCTGCCGCTGAAACGGCGTACCAAAATGGCGTAAGTATGATTTGTGAATAGCTACTTGAATATTTACTGAAATTGGATCACATCAATTGTAATCTGTATATACACATTTTTCTTTTAGAGGAACAAAAATATAAACCTGTCGAAAAAAACTGTCACCTAGGAACATTATGCCTGGAGTTCTCACTACAACTGCGAAAGTCTTGTGGATTTGTTTTACTAAATAAGGAATATATTGCGATCATAATACCATAATTATTATACAAGTTGCGTTTATCAGACATTCCGGTGTGGATTTAATTTGATAATAAATAGGTTTTAAAATAAAACCAAAACTCAAGAACGTTTTACAAAAAGAAAATTTCAAACATTTCGTTAAAATCCCGTCCATATGGCGCAGCGTACGATCGAAACCCTCAATAAAAAGGAACACGGCGTGCGCAAAGTCCACAGGATAAACAGGAATGCTTAGCGAGCCGAGGAAACATTCACCTGAGCTCCCCGATCGGGAGATATCTTATTTAAGGGAGACTTATTTTTCGCCTCCAAGTAGATCCACCCTCGCACCAACTTCAAAGCGGGCGAGAGCCCCCCCCTTGTTAACAAACTTCTACCTATCTGCATTTTTATTTAAGTTTCGTTCAAAAATTTCCACCCCTTAATTCAATTTTTTTTCTTCCCTAGAAAATTAATTAGGGAACACGTACCTACACCTACTTTCTGTTGATGATGCCGCTTTTAATTTGCGAGGGTTTCAAGTAAATATGTAGGGTTTCAATTTGAGGGTTATTTTCCATTTTTTTTACTTGTACTACTTACCTACTATGTATATAATAATTTTAATAATATCCCCTTAAGCCGAGGGTGTGTTCGGTGTATATTTTTCGATAACTTGAGACTGCGAGTGTAATTGATTATCGTGCAACTTATTAGTTTATTAATTGTTCCCTTCGGTATGAAACTTGGTAAATTTTGATAAAAAGATATTACATTCACGAACATTCGGATTGATCATTACAAAAAGATAAATCTTTCAAACTGTCACCGACCAACGATCTTTCGAATCGGATTCGTACAACGTCTGTCAATTTTTACCACCTATATGGATTCCTATACAGATACCCACACAGAGCACAAAAAGGCGAGCAAATATAAACGGTAGTCATAAAAAGCAAACAGAAGTGAACGCGAGTGCGCCGCGCGTACTTCAAAAAGGACTAGGCGAACACGACGAATTAGAGGAACCGAACGCGATGAAACATTAAAAGCTCGCTTACTCCGCGACCGGGCTTGCGGAACGGGTTGCGCTTGGTTTTCTTTTTTCTCTTTCTACCTTTACAAAACACCACCGACCGCTCCATTCATCTCAAAGAAATCCCATCGGAGTGCGGGTAGAGTGGGCAAAAACGTCACGAGTAGTGGTGGG